>APFE031032289.1:29635-42933 GCA_000404065.3 Pinus taeda | reverse complement strand
TAAGAGTAGGAATGGTGGAAGAAGTCTTAACATCTCAATAGGAAGATATAAACCCTTTGCTCTTATTCCTGAATAATAATCAAAGAGGATTAAAAGGGACCAACATGATAAAGGTAACCAATCAGAGCAGAATTAGTAGAACAATAACAACAAAAGATAATGAATAAGTGTGTCCTTCCTTCTGTCCTCTTACCAATTTAGAGCAATTTCTTATAAAAATAACGATTTTACAATTCGCTGATTTCAGTATGTTGTGATTTTGTATCCATTGCATAAGTGCATAGATGTATTCTGAAAGACTTGAAAGAACAGGAACAATAAGCATCCTTAATTTAGAATAGCAAGGGGAACAAGATGTTTCAAAAGGGGAGAGAAAAAGAATGCAAGTGGTGTTCCTTTTGGAAAAAGGAACAACAAAAGACCAAAAATGTTGTTTGTTTGGAAAAGGAACAATAGAAAGCGTAGATGCCGTTCCTTTGAAAAAGTAACAACAAAAATCGAAAATGTTGTTCCTTTGGAAAAGGAACAACAAAACACACAAATGTCGTTCCTTTGGAAAAGGAACAGCAGAAATTGAAAATGCTATTCTTTTGGAAAAGGAATAACAAAACACACAAATGTCGTTCCTTTGGAAAAGGAACAAAAAAAATCGAAAATGTTGTTCCTTTGGAAAAGGAACAACAAAACACACAAATGCCGTTCCTTTGGAAAATGAACAGTAGAAATCGAAAATGTTGTTCCTTTGGAAAAGGAACTGTAGAAAACACAAATGTCGTTCCTTTGGAAAAGGAACAACAAAAATCGAAAATGTTGTTCCTTTGGAAAAGGAACAACAGAACACATAAATAAAGAAAAAGAACAAAATTACAGCAAAATGCCGGCTGATCCAAAGGGTGTTGTTCTTTTGAAAAAGGAACAGCTGGAAGAAAATGCTATCCTTTTGAGAAAAGGAACAACAAAAATAGTAACGGAAAAGCGTTGATTTAAAAATATGTACAAAAATGATTCAACAAAAGAAAAGAAATTATGTACAAACTGTGAAAAGAAATAAATTTCTTAATGAATTACAGGTGAGGAAGACTTCTCTCCCTCCCCCAAAATTTCCATATCAGAGTCTCGGCGTAGCTGCTGGCAGAAGGACTCCCGAGTGAGTGGTTTGCGATAAAGACGAACTCAGTGGCCATTTGCCTTGAAGGCATATCCAGAACCGTCAATAGTGATTACAGTAAGGGTATCATTATCATGTACTTTCTAGATTTCGTATGTTCCCAACCAACGAGTCTAGAGTTTCCCGGGGAAGTCTTGAAACCTAGAACTGTACAAAAGTGCCCAATCTCCTTCGTGGAAGACTTTATTTTTAATGAGAGCATCATGCTATTTAGCTCGCTACTGTTGGATCAGTGCAGTGTTTTGGAGTGCAGAGAGCCTAATTTCGTCCAGCTCATTGATTTGCTGTAATCGATTAATCTGTGCCTCGATTAGATCTAAGCCAACTTCCTATGCTGTTCACAATGTTTGGATTTCGAATTCTATTGGGAAAATGGGTTGTTTTCCAAACACTAATTGATACGGTAAGTAACCAGTGGTACTTCTCCATGTTGTTCTATAAGCCCACAGTGCTTCGGGTAGTCTGGCAGCCCAATCACGTCTATGTGACGCAATGGTTTTCATTAGGATTGCTTCTATTATTTTATTGCTGCTTTCTACCTGCCCATTTTCTTGTGGGTGGTATGGAGTAGTGATTTTATGTTGGACATGATAATTGTTGAGTGTTGCAACTATTTTGTTCCCAGCAAACTGTGGTCCACTGTCTGTAATTATCTCTCTTGGAAGGCCATAACGCACAAATAGATGGAACATGAATTGTATGATAGAATCCTCTGTAGCTCTTGGCAATGCCTCTGCTTCAACCCACTTGGTGACATATTCTGTTGCCACCAAAATATATGTTTTCTGGTTTGATGATGGGTTAATTGGTCCAATGAAATCAAGGGCCAATCGCTTGAATGGTTCGATGACTAGCTGTGGTTTCAGAGGCATCTCATTAGACTAACCAAGGGTCCTTCTCTCTGGTAACTGTCACAGGCTTGGACGAATTTCTTTGCATATTTGAAAATCGTGGGCCAATAGTACCCTGTTTGCAGCACCTTATGTCCAGTTCTGCGATCGGTGAAATGTTTGCCACATGGTCCGTCATGGTAGGCTTTTAAAATGTCAAAGATTTCATCTTCTCAAACGCATCTCCTAATATGCATGTCTGCCCCTGTGTGGAACAAATAGCCCCCAATCCAAGAAAAGCGAGCACTCCGTTGAACAATCTGTTTTCGCTCATTAGGGGTTAGATGCTTCGGTAATTTACCTACTGCTAGGTAATTGGAAACATCAGCATACCAGGGTCTTTGAACAACCACAACAAACAGATTCTCATCTGGAAATTGATCTTCAACTGCTACTGCATCGATTGGCTTTGGCATTCTTGAGAGAAAATCGGCTACAGGATTTTCTTTTCCAAGTCGATCCTTGATTGTAATATCAAATTCCTGCAATAAAATCAGCCATCTAGTTATTCTGCCATTTGTGATAGGCTTGTTTGCTAAATATTTTATGGCAGAATGAGCTGTATACAAGATAAAAAGATATCCAGTAATGTAATGTCTAAACTTATTGACAGCATGTATTACAACTAGAAATTCTTTTTCAGTAACAGTGTAGTTTAATTCAGCAGGGGATAAATTTTTGTTGATGTAATAAATTGCATATGGTTTTTTATCCTCTTCCTGCCTAAGGACTGCTCCAATGGATGTATCTGAGGCATCAGATGATATCTGAAATGGCAAATCCCAATTTGGTCCTCGAAGCACTGGGGCTGTGGACACAAGCTTCTTCAGATCCTTGAAAACATGTTCACATTTTTTTGTCCCAAGAAAATCAACGTTACCAGTTAGTGCATACAAAGGTGCGGAAATATGCAAATAATGTTCTATAAACCTCTTATAATAACCAAAAAATCTAAGAAAACTGCGTACCTCCATTTGATTGGTAGGAGTGGGAATAAGAAAAATTATTTGGATTTTGGCTAGGTCTACCTGAATGCCAGCTGCTGAAATATAGTGTCCTAGGATAAGTCTTTCAGTCATCATCATATAGTATTTTTCATGGCTTAAACAAAGCCTGGTAGCAATGCAGCATTGGAGGACTTTTTCTAGTGTATCCAATGCTGGATCGAATTCATCTCCGTATGGTGTAAATTCATCCATGTATACTTCAAGTCCTTCATTTATTAAGTCTGCAAAAATGCAGAGGATATCCCTTTGGAATGTGGCAGGAGCATTGCATAGGCCAAAAGGGAGAACTCGGTAGGCAAATGTTCCCCAAGGACAAGTAAAAGTAGTTTTGTCTTGGTCTTCAGGGGCAATCTGAATCTGATTGTATCCACTGAAGCCATCTAGGAAAGAAAAGAATTTTTTTCCTGCCAAAGTGTATAATACTTGGTCGATGAATGGGAGAGGGAAGTGGTCTTTTTGTGTTGCTTTATTTAGCTCTCTGTAGTCCACACAGATTCTTCATTTCCTATTCTTTTTTGGTACCACCACAAGTGGAGAGACCCATTTACTATCAGAGATAGGATAGATGAAATTGAAATCTAAAAGTTTTTTAAGTTCAGCTTTTACCACATCTTTTAGATGAGGATTTAGTCTCCTCTGAGGTTGACGAACAGGTCTCGCATGTTTTTCTATATAAATGTGGTGTGTACATAACTGGGGGTCAATTCCTTTCATATTAGGGTAGTCCCATGCAAATGCTTCTTTATATTTCTTTAACAAATGGATGAGCTTCATTTCTTGTTCGGATGTGAGGTTGGCATTAATGTTTAAGGTTTTTCTCGGTTCAATTTCCACAATTTTACTATTTCCAATAGAGGTAAAAGGTATTTCACTATCAAATGCTGCTTTTATCATGTGACATTGTGTGCGGGATGTGAGTTCAGTTTGACTAATAAAATTATTAATGGCATCGTCTTCTGTTTGGTCTTTGAAATCAAGTGCCTCTTGTATAGTTAATGGAGATCTAATGTTATCAGTAAGGTATGATACAAGGTGCCTATTAGTTTTGATTATTGTGACACTTGGCTGCGCTGGAGGATATAGAACAAAGTTCTTGATATCTGCTCCTATGGTTATGGTCATATTTCCTTGCCAACAGCCAATATAAGCATCGACAGTGGCAAGTCAAGGTCTACCTAAAATCAATGGATGTCCATCAAATCGAGTTTTGGGATTTATTTTCAGAAAATTGGCTGGATATTCCCAGGAGTCAACAGAGACCTTGACATCATGTAGTGTGCCCTCCGGCCTAACCACAGATCGGTCAACTAATTCTAGCAAGGTAGAGGTGGGTTCTACAGATGTAATGCCTAGCTTTTGGCAAGTAGTGGTTGTTAAGATATTGATTGCAGCGCCTAGATCAACTAAGGCATTGGAAAGGGTCTGACCATAAATTTGCACAGTTACTATTGGATTTCCTGGGTCTTCGTATTTAATGGGTGTTTCTTTTCCTGATAATAAGTCAGATAGAGTGCCAACTTCTTGGATTCTTGGATTATTTGTTATACTCCTCCTTGGTTTCTTTATACGCAATTCTTTGATAGTTTTTGTGTATATCAGGATGTCTTAAATGGCTTGGAGGAATGGAATTTGTATGTACAAATTTTGTAATTCTCCTAGAATGTCAAAATCAGGATATTGTATAGGTCGAGGTATGATTAATCGTTCTGGGAACGGGGGAGACGATGTGGTTGATTGATTATGATTTTGTTGTTTATTCACATCCTCTTCTTGTGATAGATGTTCTTTGGGTAACTGATTTTCAATCTGAACTACCTTATCTCCCTCAGTTTCAATAATATGCCCAGATCTTAACTGAAGATCATTACACTCCCTCAGATCGGCTCTTATTTCTGGTGTTTTTATGATTTGGACAGATTGAACCGATCTGTTATTTGGATTGGGGTTGGGTTGGGCTGGGAGTTCCAGTCTCAGATTAGACTGGGGATTTTGTTGTAAGGCTAGCAGTGTAGGTTGAGGTATCGGAATGGTTCCTATTGGCTGATGCATCGGTCGCTGCCAGTTTGTCTTCCAGGCTGAACTTTGTGAAGTAGGGGGAGTCCATTGTAGTGGGTATGCGTTACTTTGCCAATATGGTGGGGTATAAGGAAGATTCGGGCAACCAGATTGGCTTGCATGATTCAGCCATGGGGTTGAGGAAGGAAACGACTATGGTGACCAGTTTGGAAACAGGGAGTGAAATTGACTTTGCCACATATTATATTGTTGAGCATTATACTGTGAAGGCTGAAAAGAAGAAGTTGGGTCTGGAAACATACTAGATTGTCGCGGCTGCCACTGACGGCGCTGGTTGAGCAAATACACCGATTCTGGCTCTTCTTCTACTTCCTTATATACTGCTTTTAATCCGGGAAGTGAGGGACAACTTTCTGTAAGGTGATCTTTTGTGCAGATGGCGCATGTTTGGACTGCATCCAGTGGACACTCCTTATGGCTATGCTTTTTCCTGCATCGGGGACAGAAGATTGCCAAATTATGTTCTGCCTCCATTTGCTTTTGTTTGGCCTGCATAATATCAAGTTGTGTAGTTAGTGTCCCTAGTATATCAGTTTTAAAATTTTCCAATAAATTTCCAATTTTTACACGCGTTACTCCTTCTGTCGAAATTTTATTATCTCTTATAAACCGATCTTGTTCTGTCGGTTTTAATCTTGTGCTGCCTCTCGAGCTCCTGATATATAAATCAATGATGTCAGCAAAATTTTCTAAATAAATATATCATTTTCCCATAATGTTTAATGTTTCAATCCATTGTTCCTTCATGCCCCTTATTAATGTTGTTTTTAACACATTATCAGATAAAGACAGTGATGCATAAGGAGATCTTTGAAGATTATACTGAAAACAATGCACATACTCCTCTAATGTTTCATTTGGTCTAGCTATCATCTGGAATATTTCGTCCTTTAGTTATCTAGACCTGCAATAGTCCTGATATTTTTTTAGGAAATATTCTTTCAGTTGATCCCAGTTATTTATAACCCCGCCACCTAATCCCATAAACCATCTTAAAGCAGCCCCTTTTAGTGTAGAGGGAAATAGTTTCAGTTTCTGGGGGTCGGTGGTGTAATCATATACCCTACACAGCACATTGAATTCAAATAGAAATGCATCCGGGTCTTCTGATGTAAGACCGTGGAATGTAGGGATATGTTGAAGCGGGATTGCTTTCATAGGCGCAGTTGCTGTAGAATCCACTATGGGGTATTGTAATGTAGAGGTTTGGGTGTTTGGCTAATTTTGAGCCATTTGGTCGAATATATGCCAATAACCTTTTGGGATATTTAGGAGGGTATTCCTAGGTTGAGGGGGAATGGCTTTAACATGAATAGTTTTAATATCACTTCCTCTATCTGGGATAATGAGAGTGCCTAATGTTTGAGGAGATCGAGTTTTTGCAGCACTTCCCTTGTCTAGGCTATTCAATGGCTGAGTTGTCTCAAGAGGAGATCTCGGTTCCTCGATTTCCCCTATCTCTCCTCCTCCTTCTCAAAGATTACTGAAATTCCCTTCCTACAATAGTTCTGGAGTAGAATTTTCAATTTCTTGAAAGTCCTGCTCATCATTTTGGCTATGCACCTCAACAAAGGCTACAGATGGTGATCATGTGGCTTGAAGGGAACTAGTAGGCTATCTAGAAATAACTTTTCTGGGTCCTACTGAGGGCCGAGATTTTGTTTTCTTGAAGATTTCGTCTATGAAGGTTGGTCGGCCAAGGGTCACTGGTCCCTTAGCTTTTTCTGGCTTGGGTAGAGGTTTGGAATTCTTTTCTGGCTTTTTCTGCTTAGTCATGCACACAAATTAACTACTAAATTCTACCCAAACAAAATAGCAACAAATCTATAGAAAAGCGAATAGAGGAGCAGGGCTGTTACATGCTCCACACGTAGGTTCTTACCTTTCGTTTTTAAAACCCAATTCTTCCCTAGCAGGTTCGTACACTACTCTGAAAAAAGGGACAAATGGCTACACTCTTTCCCCAGCAATGGCGCCAAAATGTCAAACTATAAAAAGGGTCTCTTTCACCTCTAATTATCTCACATTAATATGTCAATCTGGGAACATTTTGTTATTTCAAAGAGTGTCTCAGTGTGAGGCTATCATTTTCTAGAGTAATGCTAGTAGTACAGTGTTCGAAAATACAAGAGTAAACGGATGCTTGTTTACAACTAACTACTTCAAAAGATTAAACCACACATTCAAAAAACTAAGCAATTTATCAGTCAAGGGTTTAGTAGCAATAACTCATCCCTTTGTAAACTGATGGAAAAGGAAACCAGAGAACAGATCATGGATCTGGGAGCTAGACAGTAGATGTCAATGCTCACTACAGCCTTGGATCATTCTTCACACTAGAATAACAAATGACAGGAAATGAAACGGAAGATAAGAAATGGAACAAAAATTAAGAAATAGAACAAGAGCCCTGAAATGGAACAACAGTTAAGAAACTGTAACGGCAACTAAGTCTAACAAGAAGTAACACCTTAGTCTATAAGATCAAATGCATTAATCGTAATCTACAAGAATCAAACGACAATCCTTCACTCTTAAGGGCGGATTGAACAACACACCAAAATGGAACACCACTGATTAATGATGAATTATAGAACAGCGCTTGAAAACCATATATACACACGGCACACCTTAATAGTAATCTAATCCAATTATCAATCTTAGTTAGAAAGAGTACGACTGCATTTCAAAATAGAACAACATTGTTTATAGATCCAAAAATCACAAAGAACATAACTCCTAAGATTAATTCCGTAATGTCAATGAACAAGTGCACAACACAAAGGCTCTGTAATTAAACAACAACAATATTCTGTAATGACTAGCAGTATTATATCAACACTTAAAAGAATAGTGATAAGATGTAGAGTCAATACAATAGTTTTGTCTTTAGAAACCTTAATAAATCAAACATAATAGAGCATGTGATGTAAACTTACAAAATACATCAGATTACCAAATGACGTCGATGAGCAATCCACGCATAAACCAAACGTAATAGTACAGGAGCAAGTGTCCTCCAGGGCCGGGCCCTTAGCCTCCAGGGGTACACCGCTTGAATTTATTTCAGACTTAGAGATGAAATAGCAACCAGGTTTGTATTAATGCATAAAGCAGAATTACAATAGATCAGTTCTTAATGAGACTCAATGATCAAAGTTTTGATCTTAAAGGAAATACATAAAACATAACAGATTCTAACTCCCCTCGAGCTAACATTGTTGCCTCTTTTATAATGGTGAAGATGGAGATATCTAGGTGCAAAAATAGTTAAAGCAGCGATCCCTCGAGATCAAGGATCCTGAGGGATTCATCGAACCGTTAGTCCTCAGTCATCTCTTTTCTTTCCCGCGCCGAGCCGATATCTCCACATCCTTTCCAGGGCTGATTCACTTTGATTTTCTTTTCCTTGTTTGCATACGGTTCCCAGTCAAAGGGACAGCGGTTAACCCGTCCTTGTCCTTTCCTTTGGAACATCAGTTTATGGTTTTTCTTTCTTTTTGCATAAGGAAATGACAATTGTCAGTGTTTTTGTCTTGCATATTAATCTCACATGTTTTATTACAATTCCTTATCGTTTTCCTAGTTCATGATGCAAAAGGTTTGTAAGTTCTAATGAAAAGATGCTGAAATAATTAGCAAAAACATACCTTCTTTAGTACTCCGCAGTTTTCTCCCTCAAGTGATTTGATTTTGGACATTTTCTTTCACAAAATTCATCTTTCTTTGTCGTTACATCTATCTTCTCCCCTAATTATGTAGGATAATCATTTTCATCTCCAAAATCAATTAAGAAATTAGCATACATTATTTATTGTGTAGCATTTTTTTTCTTGTGACACTAGAGAAAGGTTGGAGCTCAGGTTGCTACACATTATTGCCACTTTTGTCCATTTTCTTGTTTTTGTTTCACTAGTCAAGGCACTGGCAAATCAAATAAGCCTTGGCTTAAAATTCCATTAAAATTGGTCAACTTCATTAAATTGGTAGTGGAGTTTTCAGTTGGTTGTATCAATACACCATTGAACTATAGTTTGGAGAAGGTAATGGAGGTGGTTAGGAATTCAATTCAACTAAATTTCCATTCAAATTCAGATTTTATTTCGTAAACTTCTTGTTTTCTTTTTAAACTTGACGTTGAATACAAATCAGCAGAAATTTACCTTACAATTAGATTTGAAGTTTGATTTTGCACAAAAGCCTACTACATCAAAAGAATCATCATTCGTGACAAAATTATTGTCCTATCCCCATTTATAAGATTGAATTAATTCCATCTTCCAGCATCTATTTGAGTGTGTTGTACATGATCATAATTGATTCTATTTGAAGAGAAATTTTGCTTGGTAGTGGGTGCAAAGGTTTAAATTAAAAAAGATCTATTATATATAGTTCTAATATTTTCCTACTCAGATTCTTTTATCTGTTTCTAGATCCATATTTTATCTATTATATGGTCCTCTACATTTCCTTGTGGTCTATTATATTCAAGGTTTAATTCCTACACCTATTCCAATGCAACTTTCCATTTTAAATTTTAATGCCACACAACTATCACATACAGGCTTGCAACCTAGTTCAGATTTGTCATTCTTGACATACTATTACATCATCTTTTTTTTATGAGGTCACATGCCTTCTATTTATAAATTACAATATTACTAAAAAAACAAAAAGATTTATTGAGAAAATAAATTATAAAACTTGGAGGAGCTCTGTGCATAGCTATGTCATTGATCTATTAATCATTGAATTTTCCATATCTGTTATTCGATTTTGTTTTTTTTTTCTCCATATAGTTCTTGAACGATTGCAAATCATTCCATGATATTACTTTCATCTTTCCAGTTTCAACCAATAACAATTACTCTATAATTATGATTATTTATATTTTGTATCTTATTGTTTTTGAAACTTTAATAATTTTACAAGTTTTTTTTGTCTATTAGTGTGACGTTCATGTCTATTTTTTTCATATTAGATTTTTCCAATATTTGTTCATGTCTATTTTTTCATATTAGATTTTTCCAATATTTTTTTTTAAATAAATATAAATCTGAATTTGAATTCTATATGGTAAATGCGGTTAAAAATCAGGAAAGTTCAGTTAAACTTAACATCTCTTGGATTTGTATTCATTTATCATACATGAAGAGTCTCAAAAGGATCAAAGATAAAAAGTCTGAGTTCCATTTTTGTTTCCAATATACTATTATTGCACTCAACCTTAATTTTTTGTGATTCATATCTAGATTTCACATGTTGTGGAGATTTGGCATGGGATTGACCTACTAATTGCTAACATCTGTTTAATAAAAAAGCCAATTGCATATAGAACGTACAATCTGAAGATTATGTCATAATCATTCAAGGATCCAGTGTAAAAGCAAGAGAGTAGCTACATCCTTAATATTTATTATTTTATTAATTGCATTTAGACAATACATCTTTAGCTCCTCCATGTTGAATTTGAGAGTTCAAGTATATATGCAAAAATAGTTGCAATATTACAATAATTACACACTTACAAAATTTTATAGCTTTCTAAATTCTGTGTTTGTCTTCTGTTACTTTTGATCCAATTTCAGTTGTTTTTCAGTCTGTACATTCCAAATTTCATGTGTGTGATTCGCTCTTCTCTGCCACAATCTTTATGATCTAAGGTTTGAAACTGAACCTTGTTGCATCCTAATTACCCGCAACCTTACCTTGCGTTTTAGTTCCCTATAACATAATTTAATATGGTGGTATCTTAATGTGTTGCAAATTAAAAGTATCTTGCATGTGTAAATTCTCATACTTATTTACATTTCTTGAAAATTGAATCTAAGCAACAAAGTAATTGGCCTTTGCACGAAGCACCACATTGTGAAATTTGTTCATCAAGTTAAAATGTGTCATCTGTTAACTCTAGTTGAACTACTTAAAAAGAAAAGAAAAAATTAGTTAACAGCTTCACTAGTATTATGTGAAATGTATATGGTGTTTTTTTCAGATTTGGTAATACAAACATAGAAAACTTGTTATGAAATTGCATGCTTAAATTCTTGCTCACCACAATTTACTCCCAAAAGATAGCACATATAGCTATATCTGGAATTCATAATCATTTCATTATGGTGATTCTATATATTACTAAATATCAAAGTTTAATTGTTTGCATGGAAACTGAGTGTCCTGAGAATTAATTGGAAGATATTTAAATCACGAGTAAAATTTTGTAATTTGAAAGCATTATTATACATATGTCATATTTTTCCTATAGATGCTATAAATTTCTAACAATTCCTGTTTTCTAACAGTGAATGATGTGTATAGCTATATACTAGTCATATATATCTATCATTGTAATAATTAAATGTTTTCGCATTCTCTCATTCAATTGATGTTTTTTTGTTAGTTTATAGATATTGTTCATATCAGAGTGAAGTGAAATGTAAAATCCTTGCACATTTCATATATTTAATAGTATCAATATGACTTCAATACGAGATACAATCTCCTTTTCCTCTTCAGTGATGTTGTGCTCGTTTTGGGAGTATTGTTCTATTCTTTCAAGTAAATATTTGTCTTTTTCTGTGATTTTGGGAGTATTATTCTATTATTTCAAGTAAATATTTGTCTTTTTCTGTGATTTTTTATTCATTCCCTGTATGATTTCTAGTTTCTCTGCATGAGACCAGAGATCGTGTTGGTGTCTTTGCATAAAACTTAGATGAAATTGTGGATGAAACTGCAAAGTTGCTAGGCTACCCACTAAAAATAATAATTTCAGCCCACAGTGACAATGAAGATGGTACGCCTCTTGCTGGAAGCTCCTTGCCATCACCCTTCCCTAGTCCATGCACTCTACATACTGCTCTTGCTCAATCTGAAGATTTGTTGAATCCTCCTTGAAAGGTAACATATGTGAAAAACATTGATTTACACTTAGCTTTCACTAATGGTTTAGCTAGTGAAATATATTAAGTTTATAAATTTGTATTGTTTAGACTACCATGGTTTCATTGCAGCTAGTCATGCATCTGACCCAGCTGAAACAAAGAAGTTGAAGTTTATTTCATCACCAGCTAGAAAGCTCTGTCACCCTTTTTCATTGTTTAAATTCAGATATGTGGAGGTCATTTGTTTCTCTGCAAATATATTTGCTTATTTTCCAACCTTAATTCTATTCATTTCATTTTGTTTATCTCCACCATTCCAAGATGACTACTCCCAATGGATTCTTGTGAGTCATAGGATTCTTTTAGAAGTAATGGAATAATTTCCATATGCAAAACCACCTCTCGGTGTCTTCTTCGCAACAAATGGCCCACGCCTGCAACCTCGATATTATTATATTTCATCTTCTCCAAAGTAAGGGAATTTCTCAAGCCTATTTCTTGAGCTTAAATCTTGGTTTTGAGCATTTAAAAACTGCACTTGGTGTCTAGATTTAATCTTGTTTTTAATGTTTAAATTCTCATCCAATTATTGCTGTGAGGTTTCTCCAAATTGTATTTTGTGTTGAGTTTTTTTCCAATATTATCGTATTCATAATTCTTTTTATAGACTTTTTTAGCCAACCATTGTAGCTGATCATCAGGATAAATCAAAAGTGTGTAAGCTAGATCTCTATGGAATGAATTATAGAAGCTTGAGATGGTGATGAAGTGAGAAAGATGGTAGCCTACACTCTTAGGTTAAGTTAATTGATAATTGTAAACTTTGTAATTCATATCTATTACAGTTAGTTATTTGTATAATAATAATTGAATTTTGATTAATTATCATATTGTCTTTATTAATTTATTTGTATTTTAGTTTCTTAGAATTATGATGAAATAGAAAAGAATAATAATTATAAAAGAATAATAATTAATCTTAATTTTACTTTATTTTATCCTGACATGAAAGATGCTCATTAGGGTTTCTATGATCTTAATAATTTTCATTTAAATATGTTTGTGTTAAATAAATTTAATTATGAATGTTATTTAAATATGTTTTGTATTAAATCAATTTAATTGTGAATGTTATTTTATTTACATATGTTTGTATTAAATCAATTTTATTATGAATGTTATTTAAATATGTTTGTATTAAATCAATTTGATTATGAATGTTATTTCTTTTAAATATGTTTGTATTAAATCAATTTAATTATGAATGTTATTT
>APFE031032289.1:19498-29625 GCA_000404065.3 Pinus taeda | reverse complement strand
TCAGATTCTTTTATCTGTTTCTAGATCCATATTTTATCTATTATATGGTCCTCTACATTTCCTTGTGGTCTATTATATTCAAGGTTTAATTCCTACACCTATTCCAATGCAACTTTCCATTTTAAATTTTAATGCCACACAACTATCACATACAGGCTTGCAACCTAGTTCAGATTTGTCATTCTTGACATACTATTACATCATCTTTTTTTTATGAGGTCACATGCCTTCTATTTATAAATTACAATATTACTAAAAAAACAAAAAGATTTATTGAGAAAATAAATTATAAAACTTGGAGGAGCTCTGTGCATAGCTATGTCATTGATCTATTAATCATTGAATTTTCCATATCTGTTATTCGATTTTGTTTTTTTTTTCTCCATATAGTTCTTGAACGATTGCAAATCATTCCATGATATTACTTTCATCTTTCCAGTTTCAACCAATAACAATTACTCTATAATTATGATTATTTATATTTTGTATCTTATTGTTTTTGAAACTTTAATAATTTTACAAGTTTTTTTTGTCTATTAGTGTGACGTTCATGTCTATTTTTTTCATATTAGATTTTTCCAATATTTGTTCATGTCTATTTTTTCATATTAGATTTTTCCAATATTTTTTTTTAAATAAATATAAATCTGAATTTGAATTCTATATGGTAAATGCGGTTAAAAATCAGGAAAGTTCAGTTAAACTTAACATCTCTTGGATTTGTATTCATTTATCATACATGAAGAGTCTCAAAAGGATCAAAGATAAAAAGTCTGAGTTCCATTTTTGTTTCCAATATACTATTATTGCACTCAACCTTAATTTTTTGTGATTCATATCTAGATTTCACATGTTGTGGAGATTTGGCATGGGATTGACCTACTAATTGCTAACATCTGTTTAATAAAAAAGCCAATTGCATATAGAACGTACAATCTGAAGATTATGTCATAATCATTCAAGGATCCAGTGTAAAAGCAAGAGAGTAGCTACATCCTTAATATTTATTATTTTATTAATTGCATTTAGACAATACATCTTTAGCTCCTCCATGTTGAATTTGAGAGTTCAAGTATATATGCAAAAATAGTTGCAATATTACAATAATTACACACTTACAAAATTTTATAGCTTTCTAAATTCTGTGTTTGTCTTCTGTTACTTTTGATCCAATTTCAGTTGTTTTTCAGTCTGTACATTCCAAATTTCATGTGTGTGATTCGCTCTTCTCTGCCACAATCTTTATGATCTAAGGTTTGAAACTGAACCTTGTTGCATCCTAATTACCCGCAACCTTACCTTGCGTTTTAGTTCCCTATAACATAATTTAATATGGTGGTATCTTAATGTGTTGCAAATTAAAAGTATCTTGCATGTGTAAATTCTCATACTTATTTACATTTCTTGAAAATTGAATCTAAGCAACAAAGTAATTGGCCTTTGCACGAAGCACCACATTGTGAAATTTGTTCATCAAGTTAAAATGTGTCATCTGTTAACTCTAGTTGAACTACTTAAAAAGAAAAGAAAAAATTAGTTAACAGCTTCACTAGTATTATGTGAAATGTATATGGTGTTTTTTTCAGATTTGGTAATACAAACATAGAAAACTTGTTATGAAATTGCATGCTTAAATTCTTGCTCACCACAATTTACTCCCAAAAGATAGCACATATAGCTATATCTGGAATTCATAATCATTTCATTATGGTGATTCTATATATTACTAAATATCAAAGTTTAATTGTTTGCATGGAAACTGAGTGTCCTGAGAATTAATTGGAAGATATTTAAATCACGAGTAAAATTTTGTAATTTGAAAGCATTATTATACATATGTCATATTTTTCCTATAGATGCTATAAATTTCTAACAATTCCTGTTTTCTAACAGTGAATGATGTGTATAGCTATATACTAGTCATATATATCTATCATTGTAATAATTAAATGTTTTCGCATTCTCTCATTCAATTGATGTTTTTTTGTTAGTTTATAGATATTGTTCATATCAGAGTGAAGTGAAATGTAAAATCCTTGCACATTTCATATATTTAATAGTATCAATATGACTTCAATACGAGATACAATCTCCTTTTCCTCTTCAGTGATGTTGTGCTCGTTTTGGGAGTATTGTTCTATTCTTTCAAGTAAATATTTGTCTTTTTCTGTGATTTTGGGAGTATTATTCTATTATTTCAAGTAAATATTTGTCTTTTTCTGTGATTTTTTATTCATTCCCTGTATGATTTCTAGTTTCTCTGCATGAGACCAGAGATCGTGTTGGTGTCTTTGCATAAAACTTAGATGAAATTGTGGATGAAACTGCAAAGTTGCTAGGCTACCCACTAAAAATAATAATTTCAGCCCACAGTGACAATGAAGATGGTACGCCTCTTGCTGGAAGCTCCTTGCCATCACCCTTCCCTAGTCCATGCACTCTACATACTGCTCTTGCTCAATCTGAAGATTTGTTGAATCCTCCTTGAAAGGTAACATATGTGAAAAACATTGATTTACACTTAGCTTTCACTAATGGTTTAGCTAGTGAAATATATTAAGTTTATAAATTTGTATTGTTTAGACTACCATGGTTTCATTGCAGCTAGTCATGCATCTGACCCAGCTGAAACAAAGAAGTTGAAGTTTATTTCATCACCAGCTAGAAAGCTCTGTCACCCTTTTTCATTGTTTAAATTCAGATATGTGGAGGTCATTTGTTTCTCTGCAAATATATTTGCTTATTTTCCAACCTTAATTCTATTCATTTCATTTTGTTTATCTCCACCATTCCAAGATGACTACTCCCAATGGATTCTTGTGAGTCATAGGATTCTTTTAGAAGTAATGGAATAATTTCCATATGCAAAACCACCTCTCGGTGTCTTCTTCGCAACAAATGGCCCACGCCTGCAACCTCGATATTATTATATTTCATCTTCTCCAAAGTAAGGGAATTTCTCAAGCCTATTTCTTGAGCTTAAATCTTGGTTTTGAGCATTTAAAAACTGCACTTGGTGTCTAGATTTAATCTTGTTTTTAATGTTTAAATTCTCATCCAATTATTGCTGTGAGGTTTCTCCAAATTGTATTTTGTGTTGAGTTTTTTTCCAATATTATCGTATTCATAATTCTTTTTATAGACTTTTTTAGCCAACCATTGTAGCTGATCATCAGGATAAATCAAAAGTGTGTAAGCTAGATCTCTATGGAATGAATTATAGAAGCTTGAGATGGTGATGAAGTGAGAAAGATGGTAGCCTACACTCTTAGGTTAAGTTAATTGATAATTGTAAACTTTGTAATTCATATCTATTACAGTTAGTTATTTGTATAATAATAATTGAATTTTGATTAATTATCATATTGTCTTTATTAATTTATTTGTATTTTAGTTTCTTAGAATTATGATGAAATAGAAAGTTTATTTAATTTTATTTATTTATTCTTGATTGATGTTCATTGGGTTTCTATGATCTTAATAATATTATATATCTATATTTTTATATATATATAGATTTAATTATAAGTGTTTAAGTGATTTTTGTATTAAATCAATTTAATTATGAATGTTTGTATTAAGAATGTTTATATTGAATCTTAATCATAAATGTTATTTAAATATGTTTGTATTAAATCTATTTGATTATGAATGCTATTTCTTTTAAATATGCTTTTATTAAATTAATTTAATTATGAATGTTGTTTAGGATTTCTATAATGTTAGTATTAGTTAATTAATAATTAACAATTTTTATTGTAATAATTGAGTGATGTTTTATTAATAATTTTAGGATTAATTAAGAATGTTATTGAGATTTATTTATTTATTTATTTATTTAATATTTGTTTTTTTTTTAAATTAATAGATTTTATATACTAATATAAAAAAATTTAATTTGGATTATTTTTATTAGTTTTAATTTTGTATCTGATTGATTTAAGTTATATGTTGTGACTAATGGAGACTGAAGCGGGGAGAGAGAGATAAGCAGGTTTGTTTATAAGAGTGAAAGGTTTACTTGGAGGGAGGTTGGGAAAGGAGGTTAAGGTAGGAATACAGTTGTCACTTATTTTCCATCCTTTTTCGGTTGAGGTTGTTTGGGTGTTTGCCTCTTTCTATGGCTTCTCTAAATTTTCTATGGTGATAATGATTGATTTTGGCCACTACTTTGGAGTTTTCAACACATACATGGTGATTGGTTTTACAGGAGTGTTCTACTAGGGCTAATGTTTTTGAGCGGTTATGTTTTATGTGAGCAGCATGCTCTTGAATCCTAGTTTGTATAGATCTACCAATTTCCCCTATGTAGGTTTCTCCGCAGGAACAAGGAACCATGTAAACTCCTTTGTGGCATTTGGGATCAACCGGATCTTTGACCGATCTAAGGCACTTGCTAATCATATTCATGGGTTTAAAGGTGGTTTTAATGTTGTTTTTCTTTAGAATATAGGCAATTTTGTCTATAGTATCTAATATGTAGGGGAGGTGAACCTTACTCACTTGATCGTCTATAGGTTGTCTACTTTTGGGATTTTCAACATTCCTAAAGGCTTTGGTCACTTGGTGTTTATTGTATCCATTCTTTCTAAATACATTCATAAGATGAGTTTTCTCTTTCTCAAAGTGATCATGATCTGAAATCCACATAGCTCTGGTTGCCAGAGTGTTGAGAACACCAATTTTCTGAGAAGGATGGTGGTGAGAGTTGGCATGAAGGTATTGTTCTGTGTGTGTTTTCTTACGATATACCTGGTGAGATATGGAACCATCCTGTCTTCTATTGATTAGGATGTCAAGAAATGGAAGGCTTCCATTTTCTTCGAGTTCCATGGTAAACTTGATGGAATTGGATTGATTGTTCAAGTGTTGCAAGAACAAGTTTAATTTTTCTTTCCCATGGGGCCAGATGATGAAGGTTTCATCAACAAATCTTTTCCACAGTTTGGGTTTTAATGGGGAAGTTTCAATGGCTCTGTTTTCAAAGTCCTCCATAAAGAGATTCCCAATGATGGGAGATAGAGGAGATCCCATGGCTACCCCACAGGTTTGTTCATAAATTTCATCTTTAAAGCTGAAGAAGGTTGATTTGAGACAAACCTCTATTAATTGGGCCGTGTCAGAGGTTGTGATTTTACGGATTACTTTCATGGCTTCCTCTATGGGGATGTTGGTGTATAGAGCCTTCACATCAAAACTCACTAATAAGTCATTTGGTTCTAGTTTTAAGTGTTTGATCTTATTGATGAAGTGGGTGGAGTATTTGACAAAGGAACTTGTGTTGCCTACCAAAGGTTTAAGTTTCTTCGCTAGGTGTTTAGCCAAATGGTATGTGGGCCCTCCTATTGTATTTACAATGGGTCATACGGAGATGCCTTCTTTGTGTATCTTCGGGGATCTGTAGATCCTGCGCGTGTAGGGGTTATTTTCTATTATATTTTTAATGTTATGTTCTCTACTTGTTTTTATCAAATTTTTTACATTTCTAGAATTTCTTTTTATGGGATTCTTCTTTAATTTGATGTAGCAACCACTGTTTGTGAGGTGGTCTATCATTTTGTCATCGTAATCTTTTGTGTTCATAATGACTGTTGCACCACCTTTATCAGCTTTTAGGACTACAACATTAGGGTTTTGGTTTAAGGTTTTGAGGGCTCAATATTCTTGTTTGGAGATATTGCTTTTGGGAGGGTTGGATTTTCTAAGAATGATAGAACAGTTTTGTCTAATAGTTTCTTTGATGTTGTCAGGTAGCTCCTTTATCCCATACTCAATGTTGCACATAATGTATCTATAGTCAGCTCCAAAAGTAGAAACCACACAAGCTGCACGAAAGCTAAAGAATTTGGGAGGTGGGGCCACCAAAGGTGTGCAATGGCGAGGGAAACAAGAGCTACACGAAGGCAAAAGGTTTGGAGCCTCCTCCAAAGATGCGCAAGGGCGGGGGCCCTTAAAGCTACGCAAAGGCAATAGGATTTGGATATCAACCACCAAAGCTATGTGAAGGAGAGGGGCAAGGCTAAAATAGAGAAGATAAGCACAATCCCCAAAGGGGCGCAACGAAGAATACAAGAAAACATAATTACAACTTTTGAGACAGAGGAGGAGGAGAGAGGGGGAGAAGATGGCATAAATAAAATAAATAGGTGAAGGGGAAGAATATATTGCTGCACATCTTGCCACATTAGGGAAGAGAACATTAACTTTTCATGGGAAGCTTGAGTAGATGTAGTTCACTTGATAGCTGTAGACTGACTATCCTGTCCGTTCTTGGGTATTTCCTTGGATTTCCTGATATTCTAAGATCTAACCATTCGAGCTGAAGTGACTGTTGCCCACCTTGAATTTCTCTCTTTGGTTGAAATTCTCTGCACATTGAGGGGAGAGATCCTATGGGATTTATTTCTAAGCAATCATATTATCAATTCTAGATTCTCCCATAGGATGATTGACAGCCAAATTCACCTGCATGTCAATGTTACGATTATTTTCTCTAAGAATATGCTTGAAGGTGACTTCACCTAGAAATTGCAAATGTTTTCCCGGGCCTTGTTCTTGGGGCTTCTTCTTTCCACCATTGTTTGGATTATTATTGAAGAGTCCCTTGTTATGACTAGATTCTTCATAATTTGTTTCCTTAAGATTTCCGTTCCCAAGAGAAGGTCATATGCTTCTGCCATGTTGTTGGATAGTTATCCTAATCCCCATTCATAAGTGATAGGATTTTTACCTCCTGGGTCAAAAATTATACCTCCTGCTCCAACCTTGCTTGGGTTGGACTTAGATGCACCATCAAACAGTAAGCAAGGCCTATTTAAATTTTTTGTCCATGTTTTGAACTACTCTTTTTTAATTCTAATTTTCCAATTCTGCATGATATTAGGAGATTTACTGAAGTGAATTTTTTTTTTCTTGCTCATCGTGAATTCAGCCCAAACTCTTTCCTCGTGCTACATGTGTTTGAAATATATTGCTTTAAATCCTTTAGAGTTGATGATTTCCGATGACATGCTCCAAGTTTTGCCAGGACTGTTATGGAATTTGGGGTGCGATCTTTAAAGATCCTCTGGTTTCTTGCTAACCAGATTTGCCAACACATAAATGAGGGAAAACTCAACCAATATCTTTTTACTGTTTCTTTATTTTTGAAGGAATATGGATATTTTTTTCCCCAGGTTGATAAAAGATCATGTAAATGCAACGAATTAAGGATACCAACCTCCAAGGGGCTAACAAGCCCTTTCCAGTAGGCCTTAACAATGGGGCATCCCACAAAAAGATGTTGAATATTTTCTTCACTTCCTTGACACATTGCATAGTGAGATGGGCCTTCATATCCTTTCTTTTTAAGATTATCAATGGTTAGTATTTTACCTTTGAGCAACATCCACATGAAAGATTTCATTTTTGGTAATGTTTCAATTTTCCATGCCTCCCTCCAGTAATCCCAGTCTCAATTTCCATGCTGATGTAAAGTAGCATATCTAGATTTGACTAAGTAATCCCCATCATCAAGATCCCATCGAAGAGAATCTTTTGAGTCTAGACTTAGTGGAGTGGCCCCCTTAAGATGTGTGATTAGGGACTTCCACTGAGAGACAAGGCCGAGAGGGAGGTTGAGAATCCACCAATCTCCCTATTATCCTTCTCTCCAAAGAGATATGTCATCGAGAGTAATGATTCTCCTTGATTTCATCCATCTTTTGAGATCGTGAAGACTTTATTGGCAGACTATAGGCTGAATTCCCATTATTATATCCTTCCATAGTTTTATGAGTTTACCATTTCTAGGGATCTTAGAAGAGTTTTCTTTGATGAGGGAAACAATATTTTTAATTAGACTCCAGAGCTGGGAGCAAGGCTTGATTGGATAACCTTTTCTCAATAATAGGGTTCTATTATGGTTCATGTAGTTTTCTTCTAGGACTTGCTTCCATAAGCTGTTATCTCTTGCTATAAATCTCCATGTTAATTTTTCTCCTAGAGCCAGGTTCATTATCCCTGGGAGTCTTATTTCCAACCCACCTTTCTCATGCGACAGAGTTACATCATTCCATTATAAAAGGCTATTCTTCTTTGTCCTCACGTTAGCTCCTTTCCTTAGGAACCCCCTTATTACTAGCTCAATTTGTTTGTGTATACTTGCTGGGGCTAGAGTTGCTATGTACTGGTAAATTGGGAGAGCTATGAGTAGGGCCTTTATTAGTACCACCCTACCTACCATATTGAGCCAGAACATACCCCAAATTTTCACTTTTTGTTTCATTTTCTCAATGTACCTATTCCATATTTCAGTCTTCAAATTTTATTTTTAGATTGGGAGGCCAAGATATTGGAAATGGCTCCATCTTTCTTGAAATGGGATTTCTAGAATTGCTGATATTTTTTGAAGAGTACGAGAGGGTGTGTTCCATCCATAGATTCTACATTTATTATTATTTATTAGTCTCTTGAGGCTCCCAAAAAACTACTTATTACCTTTTTTATTCTTCTTGCCATTATGCAAGAGGCCCCTCCCATGACCAAGGTGTCATCTACAAATAGGGAGTGGTTTATGCTTTTGACTTCAAGAGAGATTGATAGTCCTGTAATAGTCCTATCTTGTCTGTGTTTCTCAAGACTTCTGCTTAGAGATTCCACCATTATTATATATAAGAAAGGAGAGAGGACATCCTTTGTGAAGCCCCCTTGAGCTCTGAAAATATTTACTTGGTCTTCCATTTTCCAAATGTTTTATCCAGGGACCCACAATACAGGCTTTTATTATATCTATTTCCTTTTTTGAGAAACCAAATCTCTAAAGAATAGCAGTAAGAAAACCCAAGTTGACCCTATCAAATGCATTAGCCATGTCAAGCTTGACGATCATTCCTTTTTCTTTTTTCATAAGGATAGAGTGCAAAGCTTCCTACATTATTAGAATGTTGTCAAGGATTTGTATTTTTGGGACAAATCCTCGGTTTTATGATATTATTCCTGGAATAAAAAAATTTATTCTATTTTCCAGAATTTTTGTTATGATTTTGTAGGAGGAGTTACACAGAGAAATGGGCCTGAATCTACTAAAGGAGTTAGCATTTGAATCTTTTGGAACAAGGGCAAAGAAGGAAGAGTTTGTGAATCCTCCAACCTTGAATTTCTCGAAAACATTTTTGATCATTCTGATCAAATCTTTTTTGATAATGATCCAGTTGTTTTTATAGAATGAGATAGGGAACCCATCCGAGCCTGGGGCCTTATCCAGATGAAAATCCCAAACAACAACTGCGACTTCCTTTTCTTCAACTTCTCTTGTGAATTCATTGTTTTCTGCTTCACTAATTTTCCTAGGAATATGTTGCATATATTCTTCATACTCATTATTTGAAGCTCGGGATGATAATATATTTTTATAGTATCTGTAAGCCTCCTTCTTTATTTCCTCTTGACCTCCGACTTCTTTGCCTTTGTGATAATTTATGCTGTCTATTTGGTTTTGTTTTCTTCTTATCCTTGCTGCATTATGGAAAAACGTGGTGTTTTTGATTCCTGATTTAAGCCAAATACTTCGCGATTTTAGCCGCCACTCTTCTTCTTCCTTTCTATTTTGCCTATACATCTCTGAATATGCTTGCTTTCCCTGCCATTTTCTCTCCTGCGATTCCTCTTGCTCCTCTTTTTCAACTTGGGTTCTATCAATTTTTTATGTTATTTCTATCTTTCTCTTTTGTGTTTCTAGTTGTTTAATCCTCACCCAATGTTTTAGCTCTCTCCTCATGGCTTTAGCTCTCTCCTCATGGCTTTTAATTTGATTTCCCAAACATAGTTGGGAGAGCCAATAATAGATTTTGTCCAAACTTCAACAATGGTTTTTTTAACTTCTTCACTATCATTCTAAGTGGAGCTAAATCTGAAAGGAATTGGGCCAATATTTTCCAACTTCCCAAGGGTGAGAGCCACTAGTTTATGATCTGATGCTATATTGTGGATGTTATGAAACCAACTCACAAGAATATATAAAAGATAGATCAATGCCTTAGAAATAAGCCTCTTCGAGGGGGAAACTTCCTTTACATTACACAAATGAACAATTCTTGGATGATACAAATCACAAGACCTCCTTTCTATATATAGGAGTCTAAGGGGTC
>APFE031032289.1:5600-18621 GCA_000404065.3 Pinus taeda | reverse complement strand
GATCTTTCACTTCTTGAACATTTTTCTTCTTGATATGTCCTTCTATCTTGATAGTTTGAGGAGTGGTAATTCTGGCTAATGCATTACAAGATATGGTCGGATTCATTTCTTCTTTCTTGACGTGGTCTTTCACTTCTTGAACCTTTTTCTTCTTGATATGTCCTTCTATCTTAAGAGTTTGAGGAGTAGTAATTCTTTCCAATGCTTTACAAGATATGGTCGTATTCATTTCTTCTTTCTCTGGGGTTGGTTCCTCATGTATATCCTCTTCTTTTGATGTTTCTTGATCCTTTTCCTCCTCCTCTCCACAATCAATGTAAAATAATTTATTCTCAGCACACTTATGACCTTTAATGTATTTGTTATCACAATTGTAACAAAGCCCTTTTTCTCTTTTTTCTTCCAATTGTTATGGTGCAACCCTTGTTGGTTGTGGTAAGCTAGGAGAAACAACACTTCCATCTTTAAAATTGTGAGGGGTAGACTTCCTTGTTTCCATAATTTTGCTTTCCACTTTGTAACAAATCCCCTTTTCTCTTTTTTCTTCCAATTGTTGTGGTGTTTCTCTAAAGAAGGTGTTTCTTTTTGTATCCTCATAATGTGCTATCATTTCCTCCATGAAAATTGACTACGTAACAAGTTGTTTACGAGAACAAAGCCCTTTATACCATAAAAATTGATTCGATTCTAAATATGAAGATGCAAAACATACCTTTTGTAACAATTGCACCTCATTAGATCAAAATATTGCTCCATCTGTAGTATCCAATTTACCAGATCCTTGCCATCAGACTTCCTAATATCTTCTTTTCTTGATTTTAGGAGCTCGATCTTGAAACAATTATAGCTGTGCAATTTTAGATCTGCAAGTTCTGAAATTGTGACCTACAGTAGCCCTCTGTGGCCTCTTTCCAATGCCACCGGTCTGATTGAAATTGAATTCTCCAAGAAAGAGTTATGCACAATCCCCCAAGATGACCTAATTATATACATTTTCAGAAGAGCACACTTGTATGAAGTGCCACGTATCACTGTTTTGACCTTCATATCTACAAAATATACACAGAACACTACAGTCTGTGACATTTTTGGAACTTCTTATGAAATTTCAATCTGATGCTCAGAGAGATAGTTATGACGATGTTACCCAGGTCACCTGTTTGGGATGTAATTCATGAGCTTTCATAAACCCTAAATATCTTCACCTATATCTCTCAAAATAAAGCGAAACAAGATCTGAAATTTGGGCCCAAGCATCCCCATGATTATTTTTCAAATGGGTTTTAATTTCAAAGTATGAACCTTCACAGAAACAAAATTATATCGAAAATGCCATGATGACCTGTTTGAGATGAAATTCTTGAGCATGCAAAAACCCTAACTTCCTTAGATCATAGCTCTGAACCTATAGCAATAAAAGATTTAAAAATTGGATCCAAGGTTCACTGCGGTTTCTTCTGAAATGGGTTTTTTTTTTTAGCTTCTGAAATATCACAGAACAAAAGTTATAGTGAAAATTCCACGATGACCTGTTTGGAGCAGCAAAACTTTAGAATCCAAAGTTCTGATACCAAATGTTATGAAACCAGCTCACTAAAAGATAGAAAAGATAGATCAACACCTTAGAAATAATTCTCTTCTAGGGGGAAACCTCCTTTACATTACACAAATGAACAATTTTTGGATGATACAAATCACAAGACATCCTTTCTATATATAGGAGTCTAAGGGGTCATAATATAATCAGAGCCAACATAGCAATAATAATGTGAGGGCACAATAATAATAATAGTGGGCTTCTATGGGGCACAATAATAACAATATGGGGACTACATGGGCACAACAATATAATAAGGGGGTTGTACTAATAATAATAAGGGGTAAAACTAGTAGTATAGGGACCTAACAGTGGATGATTTTGGATTTTATCTCGCTGAATGCATTGGCAACTTTGTCTTGAATTAGAAATCTATCCAACCTTTCCTTTATGTTATTTTCCCCAATTCTTTTGTTGTTCCATGTATACTTTCCATTTCTAGGAGGCATGTCCATTAATTTGCATGCTTCCAAAATATATTCTAACATTTCCCTATATGGATCAACATTTTATATTCCCTCGAATTTATCCTCTACGCTCAAAACAAGATTGAGATCTCCTTCTATAATCGTGTCTCTGTTTTGGTCCTGCATAAGATAATTTTTTAAAGTGGACCAACAGAATTCCTTATCCCTGTAATGGTTTGGGGCATATATATTTATAATACCATATTTCTCTTTTGTTTTTTTTGTTTTCCAAGTTTGTTTTTATCCAGTGCAACTCTTTTTTTTGCTGAATGAATTCCCAATTTTTGGTTTTCCATAGTGTACATATTCCTCTAAGGCTCTAGTTGCTGGAATTAAGGTTCCTTGATACTTTTTTGTTTTTGTATCATTGTTTCCATTTATTTTTCATTTTTCTTTGTCTCCTATAACAAAAATATATTTGGTTTCTCTGAAGTTATTAAATCTTTCATTGCCTTAATTTTTGGCATACTTCCCATTCCTTTGTAGTCCCAGGAGACTATATTCATTTTCACTTGATGTGATGGGTAGAGGGACCTTTCCCTCTATTAGGGTGGGAAATTTTCTCCTTATATCTTTCCATGAAAGTCTCTAGAGTTTGTTTGTACAAGTGATTATTCGGTCGAAGGAGGAGGGGAGAGGGCTATGGGAGGTGAAGGGAAATGTAGGGGAGGGGTTAGAGGGGAAGGGTAGAAGAGGGGAGAAGAGGGGAGATTAGGGTCTGCAAGGGAGCCAAAGGGATTAGAAGCTAGAAGATCCAATCAGAAGGGGAGGAGTGCAAAGGGAAAGGGGGGGGTCATTAGATGAAAAATCCATGGAAGGAGAGGATGAGGGGGAGAGTAGGGAGAGGGACAAGGGAGGGAGAAAATAAACTAAAGAGGATTTGGGTTTGGGTTTGGTTGTTGTCTTTTTCTTCTTACTTGCTCCAATTTTGGTTCCTAGTTTTCTACTTCTTCTGTTTCCTTATTTTTAGTATATCTATTTGCAAAATGACCATATTCATGACATACCTTGCATTTGAATGGAAATTGTTCGTAGTCTAGTTGTTGAATGTGAACCCAGCTATCCACTTTGATCTTGAATGCTTCTAGAAGACCTTTTGCCAAATCTACTTCTACACATATTCTCGCACAGGAGTGCATGTTTTCCTTTGGTTCACTTATGTCGATATATTTACCCACAAAATTTCCTATTGCTTTCACATATTCATATCCCTAACAATGTAGGGGGAGATTGGGAAGCCTCAACCATACTGGCACTGCATTTGGCACGTCCAACTTTGGATCGAAGTCCGGAGTCCATCTGTTGAGATAAATCCCTCTTGAATCCATAAAAGATGACCCGTTTCGGGAGATTAAATCTTTGTCCTCTTTCATTTCAAAGTGGAAGGTAAAATATCGTCTTCAAAAAAGTCTGATGGAGATCTTCCCCATGATAGATGAGGCTCAGTTTACTTATACCCATTTGAGGACTGAACGGGGTGAGGGACAGAGGCTAGTAAACTGACCCACCAAATGTCGTTTAGAGAGAAACAGAGCTACGCAGATAGGAAGGGAGGGAGGAAGGATTATTTTAGGATTTTCATCAATCTTCTTAACAAACTTTGATATGGACGGTCTAGGACGAGTCGGTCCCAAGGAGGAGAGTAGCGAGGCAAAGGCTTCCACATTTTCTCCGAGCTAAGCTGAAGCTCCGACAGATGGGACAGGGATTGATGTACCCTTAGGGGGAGGCTCTGCGTGATCCATCATGAACCAGACAAGGGCAGAGCCATAGGAGCAAGAGGCCCCAGGAGCTGAAGCAAGAGGTCATGCTCAAAGATTGAAGACGACTAGGCGGGAGAAAAGTGCGCACTGCAATTTCAAACCTATTAACCAAAGGGATGTTGGACTTCCCGTGAGACTCTGTTAGGAATAAACATGTCCTTAGTTAGGATGGAGGTGGATGTTTCCTGCTTTTCAGGCGAACATTTGAGTGAAAAATGGAGTGTCAGATAGTCAACTCACACTTTGACCCCCACAATCTCATAAATATCAAGTAACACTACCATTTAGTAAAAAAAAACCATTAACCTAGGGAATAACTTCTTTGTCTGAGAGATGGAAAGGGTTATAACTCTGCTTTTTTGTTTCTGGGGTGCGGGACCTTGGAAAATATGCCTCTAATTTTGGTCTTATCTTCAACCAATGTGTCTTTCTCCTCTAAGCTAATGAGGAGGTCATTTTCCTGTATAACAACATTCATCAAGATTCAACACACACACACAAATTTATTTAGGGGAAATCAACTGTTCAAAACCCCTTATTATCTGTAATGCATAAATCAAAGAATAGAGAAGAAATACAATGCTTGCTCAAGCCTGAGCAAGCCCTGCACTAGTATAATCTATCTCACTACCTCACATACTAACACAAGCCAATACTTAGCCAATTTACCAGCCTACCAATCTCCTATTTCCTTGTGCTATTTGATGAGGAATTATCCCCTATTAATTAGGGAAATTACCCATTGAGAATTTTTCAATTACTTTAGGCCCTTCGTTGACTGCATGCACCACCTGTAGAACTTGGAAAATTTTACAACTGATAGTGCACTTGCCTTGAACTCAAATATCAACTGGGTAGCTCGAATTATTTGCATGCATGAGTTAATTTAGGTTTATTGATTAGTTCAACTAGATGACCACTCAATGTGAAAAATAGTTGCACACCCTTGACTAAACCTCCACTAGTTCTACTAACAGTGAGAACTAATTACACTGACAATAACTCAAATTAACTGAAACAAATCGCTACAAAATAGCAATCAATCATGTAGAACTGAACTCAAGTGTCTCCAACTCAAATTTATTGAGTTAACTGAGTGACAAGACCCATGTGACCTTAGTTAACTACCTCCACATATTTTACTGAAATTGAAATTTGAATTTCTCCTAATTTAATTAAGGTAAAATTTAATTAGGAATTCCTTGTTGCAATTTAAACAAAAATGAAAAAATTCAAAGACTAGATGAGATTAAGATCCCTATTATAGGTCAAAATACAAACATTAGTAATAGCCTTTGTGGGAGCTTCTCATCATAGTCTTGTAACTATATGAAATATAAAGCAATTTGAAACTGATTAGGTGAGGATGAATCTAGATGTCATAGGATGATCTCCATCATGCCTTTGCTCCGCTATATCCAACATGTAGGTGGAAGTTCCCTTTACCGAGTCTATCATCAATTTTGAATCTCCATAACCCAGAAGTGTATCATTATTTTTCTCCATATAAATTCTAAGCAATGCAACCAACACTCAAAAATCCAATTCATCTATTTATTTTCCTTCCTAAACCAGCCTGAAAAAAGAATTTCTTACTTTCAAGATAAGATAAACACCACCAACTCTGCAAAAAGTAGGGTTAACCTGAATAGTCCCATCGAAGAAGTGTCAGCAACCTTATTTCTATGTCAAGGGACTCAACGTTTCCTGTAATATTTGGTTTTGGGGACAATTTGATATCCTCATAAATAAATTTTACATTGTAAAATTCCTATAAGGGGGTGAAAGAATTCCGGGTAGTCCAAATGGCCCAAGAGACAACACATGGCAATGCCTTGTAACTTGCCACTAAGGGATCCTCTAACCAACCATTTATATTAAGTCATTCAACCAAGGAGGGGCCATCCTATTTCTCTCGGCCTCTAGATAAACAACACATTGCGCCCCAGACCCCTTTTGTGAAAGGAATAATGGCTTTCTATTATTGTTGCATTCTTCAAGAAAATGTAGTTATAATAGCTTGAGGTTGCATTCATTAACTACGATTGAGAAGATTATACTAAAATGGGAGTTTATTTATAGACATGGGTCCTTTTGGAGATATTTCTAGAAATTTAAAATTAAATATGAAATCATTGACAACGGTGAAATAATAGCTTTACCACAGGACAATTATGGTATTTTGATGGCACTAGGATTATTCAGGTAGAAACTAAAGCTAGGTATAGAGAGCCTCAACCTTCTCCCAATTGTTATGGGCCAAAGATGGAGCAAGGTGATGATGACTAAACAAAAATATTTTGTGCCAATTTGGACACACAAGAACTAATAACTAAGCATTAGTGTTTCCCAAACATTAAGTCCCTCCCTTCTGTTGATGGCTAGATTTTCACACTATTACTCACCCTTTTACCCTATTATTTTTATCCATTTCATGCCAATAGTGGTTATTCGATATCTTAAAATGCACATGTATACCTCTTGTCATGTCTTTATGGATTATTGGTCAATGAAGCATAGTCATAGGGGATTATTGCCTACATGGCTTGCTAATTCAGTCATTTTTTGCAGATTTGAAGGGAGAATGACGAGGACTGCGATTCACTGGATGATACTGTCAAAGCTGGTAGCGCTATCCTTGGATAGTGGTTGCGATGGTGAATCAATCTTTCGATTGACACAATGCTACATTCTACATTATGTTTCATTATGAAAACCACCATGTAATTAAAGGCAGACAATGTTGTAATTCTAGAAGTATTATTGACAAATTGTATAAAGTAGAGTTGTGGGTTGTGAAAGCTATCACTATTAAGAGTCATTAAGGTTACAGGAGAAATACTCTAACTTTGAGTTTGTAAAAGCATACTTGTAATATTTCTTTAATTAATGAAAATTTGATCTTCTGAGCATATCATGATTCGTTGATCTCACCACAACCCTGATCAGGGAGTTGGGCCCACTCTCCTGACCAAATGTTGTTGGATTAGATGTGTGTTAGGTTTATTTTCGTAAGTTTTTTATTGTTGTGAATGTTTATCAGTGTGCTATTGTGAGTCCTAATCATTGTTACTCTTATTGTTGTTATAGTTATTACTTGTTGTTACTCGTATTTGCTGTTACAGTATTTCTTGTTGTTACACATTGATGAATTTATAATTAATGTTCAATGCTGGGTAGGGAAACTACGACATGCACATATAGTGCATGATAACCTTAAAACCACTGGTAGAACCCCGATTTGACAATTAAATGTGGATCGGGTGAATTGTATGATTCATATTTGGACACCAACATTTTGGCGTCGTTTCGAGGGATGCTATCAAAGGCACAAAAGTATAACCAGTATTGACCATAGGACTGATCTTTTGTCCAGGTCTTGAGTATTAGATTGTTTGGTTGTTTGGTTTCTTGCCTTTCTTTTTTTTTTGTAGGATTATTCTCTTGTCCTGGGGAAGGAAGTTTTTATCACCTTTCTCCAGGTATGGATCATTAAATTGCTTTGTTATGCTTTCATAAGTATTTCTCTATCATCTTGGGAAGAGAAGTTTTATTTTTCACTGTGTTTCAAGTCCTAAGCTTGATTTTTGTGATTTGTTTATTTTATTTATCTTATTTTCTTTAGGGGGCACTCCTTCATCCTAGGAAGGGAAGTTCTTATCCTTCTCTAGGTCTTGAGCTTTTAATTTATTTGAATGTTTCCCTTTTATTTCCTGATTGTATGAACAGAGACACCAATAAAAGGGGAAGAGGGAGACCCCCGAAAAGAAAAGGGGTTGATTTGGGTAGAAAAATTATATCCAAGAGACCATCTCAAGGGTTGAGTCTGGGGCATCACCACAAGCTTCTACTAGGGTAAGATCTCATACGAGATCTGAAGGAAAATTATTTTCACAACTAGAAACTCCTCAAATAGTAGAAGTATAATTAAGGGAAGAAGAAGTAGCAAACAGAGGATCTGAGGAATTGCATATTGCAAGTTTAGAGGAAGAATATTTGAGGAAATTCATTGTACCATTTGATTAAGAAAGTGTTGTGTTGTAGTGGCTACAACCACCCTCCAAAATTTTCCCTTAGCTCTGCTTTGGAGCCTCCCTACAAACTTTTCACAGCAACATGTCTTGCTTCGTCAAGTACACAAGCTTCAATGTTTTTCTTGCAAAATGACAGCCTGTCCATCAGAGCTTGTTGCATTCCCCTCACAGGTGTTGATCTCTTGGACTTGGTCCAACTGCAGGCTGAGTAGCTCCCTTAAGAAATCTCACAGTTTTGTCTGGCAGCTTGTTGGGCTCCAGAATTATGCAAATCTACCAACCAAGATTCACCCAGAAAATTGCGCAATTCCTCCCAGGAGGGCTGCTTAGCCCATAAATTAATGGGAAATAGTCAACAACTCTACCCAGCAATTATGCAATCCATCTTGGAAGCCAACCCATTTCCTCCCATAAATGTGCATTTGTTCCTCCCAGCTGAGCAGGCTATTGCATGTGCAATTGAGTTGACCAGTCCCCTCCAGGACCATGCAAAATTGATTTGCATACATGGCCTGCTCCTCCAAGGTAGCATGCAAAGGCATCCCTTGTTTTAGGGATCTATTTTTATTAGTTGGAGGTTACATGCAAAGATCATTTCAGAAACCTCCCACCAAGGGTCACTTTACCTAGGTTTGTGGTATGTGCGTGGGACCCTCGATTTTCTCAAAACACATCAACCGAACGTTGCAGAGATCATTTCTCACATTGATCTTACAGCTTTGACATCCCACATTACATCTAGGAGTCATCGACACATTTAGCTTAGTTGTTTTGGGATAAGCCCACTTTTCATGTTTTGCGTTGTGTTTCTGGCACTTTTTATGTTTCACTTCGTATGAATGTTGTCATCTTGATTTCAGTGAGCGCTTGCTGTTGTTTTGATACATACTAGCTTGTATTAGCACCGTTTCATTTTTTGTTAACATCTCACTGTTGTCGCATGCATGAAACTATTTTTGCACAGACAGACGACGTTGTGGTGACTCGCTTCACACACATGCATGCCTTCTCGCATGATTGAAACTATTTTTGCATGGATGGTCGACATTGCGGCGACTCGCTTACACACATGCATGCCTTCTCATTTCCTAAATCCTGCACTTTTTGTTTGCATGAATGATCATTCACTCTTGTTTTCACTCATCTCACCATGCATTCAGACTTCTCATGTTTCCAATCGCCCGTTGCCCTGACTGGGCTACTTTGGCCCGGGCCATGCCTTGCCCGGCTAGCACTGCGCATTTCTGGAAGCGAAGGCTCTTCCTTCCCTCCAAAAATTGTGCAAGACTAGCCAGGCATTGACCTCCAGGCTTGCATTGTGAAATTATGGGAAACAGTGTTCCGTTTCCCTAGAAACTGCGCAATGCAATTTGCTGGTTGCATGTCACTATTGACTGAAATTCCGCATTACACAGTTTCAGTCCTTAGCAAGCCAGGTTGGACTATGCATTGCATATTTCCAACAGTCAGTCAACCTCTTGACATCCCGGACTATTCCTTGTGTAGTTTTGGTAGTTAGTCGCCTAACCTCTCGGTGGAAATTGTGCAACCTTCATGATAAATTACACAGGTATGTTGCAAGTCAGTTCTCAAGTTTGTTTTGTTTTCAACTAACAGCTTGCTTGTCGTGAGTGTTGCCATATCCATAGGTATCGCAGGTGTTTGTCTGCCTCTCAGTAGCACAAATATAATGACCTTCAGGAGAGTAGAGTGAAAGGACACCGTTGAGAGCACAATGTGGGCTGCAGCCAAGCAAGTGTCTATGAGTTTTCCTACCTATGAAGACATCAAGTTTTTCATAGACAAGGACATCAAGATAAGATGGCAGCATCATCACAGTGATTAGCATCACAACGAGCAACACCATTAGTAGCAGCAGTAGGAAGCAAACCCGGATGTGGCAAATGCAAGAGGAACATTGTAGACAGCACCAAGGCGGAACAAAGTTGCAAGCTCGAGCAAATTCACTTGTGATGAAAGCAACTTTGGAGATTGAGGCTATGAGGTGACGACATGACATGAAGATCACGTGAAGACAAAGAATGGAACAAAGAATTATTTGCATGTGCCGAAGCAGCAAATCAAGGAAGGACAGAGCTTCCTAGATGAGAGAATGAGTTGCAGTAGGAACACATATAGCAATGGGCCCTACATGCACTCACATATGAAACTTCGCTCGTACAAGTTATAGATCTATCCCAACAGCTTGCATGAAGTAGTCATGGTGAGCAGTGTTGTTGATCGCATGCAAGGGAATTCAACAACATGCATATCATTGTGCACTTGCATGCGATCTAACCCATTTGGCATAGTCACGAAAGCAAAGACAAGAAGCAATTCTGATTGAAGTTTAACATGCAATTGACAATCAATGCGCATGACCACCAACACACACTCGAAGATCAACACGGACACTATGCATCAGTGTGTTGTCAATTTGGTGACACCCAAGAAGACCATGCGCATGTTAGCAAACGAGTTGGATGGAGGAGCCACACCAATGCACCCAAATGCAACAGAGGAAAGAGTTTGCTTCAGTAAGATTTCACCATGGAGCATATGCACACCATCATGGACAACCAAGATTGGCATCAACTCACCAACTTCACCATCAAAATAATGTCAAAGAGTTTGTCTCACCACAACAGACCGAGTGTCAGTGATGTCTTTCATGGCTTTCTCAAGCCATTTTGTCTCACATAGGCACAAGTGCATTTTAATGTAACATCTTGTCAAGTGGAAGTTCAAGTGTCAATAGTTGGATGTAATAGTCATAGAGTAGATGAAGTGTCATGAGGGTGGATGAATTGTCACAAAAGGGAATGTCAAGGGTCACCCCACCCTTTCTTATAAATAGAACCTCATAACTCATTGTAAAGGATTTTGGTTAGCCAAGCTTCCAATAAGACTATATTTGAGAGAGCTTGGATAGTATTATATTGAGCCTTGGCTTCTCCACTGCACAGAGCTAGTATATCTCTTTGGAGGAGCAAGTGGTTGTGGCTGTAACATTCCACTATTGGAACTAGTGGTCAGGCATGGATGTATTGTATGACTGGAACTTACACTTATTAATATAATAGAGCTTGCACATTTCATGCATATGTTGTATTGTATGCTATGCTATCTGGTTTACTCTAAATGATATATGTATTTGTTGCTTAGGCATGCATGTATGGAATTTTCTGTGTATGTATGTATGAATCTTTCTGAAACGTGTTGTTGGTTTAATCATCACTTTGGATTGCTAGCTAACGTGACTTCCATGTTGTGATGCATCTTTGATCATGTGTTCCCTTCTTAACTCCATGCTATCACAAGTTTCTAAGGGGCGTACTCATCTGAACCCCCGTGTGTTCGACCCTCTCATGCACATTCCTTGGATTGCTATATCTGTCACACCCTTGCTACCAATGGAGACATCTTACTTGCCTCTGTGTGAAATTGCGGTCAAGGTATTACCATATGACTCACTGTTGGGACTCCTACACCAAACAGTCTAAGGTCTAATTGGGACTTCTTACTGAGCATATCCCCTTACATGTTGGTGGGTCCAACACCGTCAACATTTTGGCACTAGAAGGAGGGCCAGATGACAAGCTGAGTCATCATATCTATTTTGAATCTCATATTTGTCATGACTAACTACTGAGTTTCTCTTCCAAAGTGTATGTCTTATGGAAACAACTTCATTACCTCAGAAAAGCTCTCGGATAACTTGTCACATAAAACATATGATGGTGGACGCCATGTAGCCTTGGTTAAGCATGCAGTTGGAATTGTAGGCTCATGCAAAAGGCATGGAACCTTTGAAGAATACATGACCTGCATGTTGTTCATCTACATGATTTGAGGGCACCCAATGCACTAGTGTGCCACGCTGCCCAAAAAATCTATTCATTCTCTTGTTCATCTGGTCGTAGAGATAGACTATGCTTTCAATCACTATAACTTGTTGACAATGCTAGACCCCAACATTCAGGGGATCACCCCGGTATGAAGGCCCAACTAGACCTCACACTGTTTGGTGTGGGCATCCCATCCGGTATGATGGAACTATTGCTATTGTCTTAAGGATTTGGATCAACTCTTGCTTGTTAGCACATGAGAGTGGTTTGATTTGTCTTCGAGAAGTGAGGTTCGCATGCCTGGTGAGTGTAAGTGTACTTGTGTCAATGGTTATTTCATTGTGAGGGGAAGAAGGTGAAGGTGAGTTCCTAGTTGAAAGGAATCAGTCCCAACAGTCCCAACTGGAATAGGAACACACAACAAAAAAGGACATACACAGCTTTCGACAGAGCAGTCCACTCGGATGCAGCAGTCACAACATACAAGGTAAGATAACACGTACAACACTCACAGAAGAGTTCAAATGAGTGCAACGGTTGTTACATCAAGGTTCAGGTGAGATGCCTGTCTGATGTCCGGCTGAGCAGTCGACATGGACAGGACAACATTAACAACATATACAACACATTTCCATTAATAGATTATGCATTACAACAAATGAAACAGTTCAGATGTAGAACAAAGGTTAAAGTAACATGCATTACAATTTTTAAATATTAGTCTTACAATGGATACAATACATGTGTGAAAACGTGCTAGCCTATTAACAAGCTTCTGAATTAAGCGAAAGTTCCAAGACATATCATTACACCATACATCACTAACCCCGTTAGCAAGGTGTTGGAGCCACTACTTACTCCTGTTATACGGGAATAGTGTCCACTCGGATGCTGCTATTCCCACTAAGATGGGTGGCTATCTTAGAAACAAACAATCAAAGTCTACTATTGATTCCTTTTATGAAAATAGATGAGAGGAGAACCAAGAGGGCCAACCTGAGTTTTGCGCTCGATTTCCTCTCCTTCTTTGATAGAGTTTTGTCGCTTGCTCTTTGTCTGCTCAGCTTCAAAAGGACCTGTGGAATCACAGCAGCATACTACTATGCAAGAAACAAGGATCTAAATTCATAAATAATACAGGATCAGATGTGTATTAACCATATACATGCATATATAAACAAGTACACAAGAATATGGAAGGAAACAAGAATAGCTTTATTCAGATGAAAAGTAGAAAGATGATTACAACCATGTGCTCTAACCCAGCATCATCCTCCAGTTAAGAAGCCCTTCTTCACCTCAAGCAAAGCTA
>APFE031032287.1:0-13414 GCA_000404065.3 Pinus taeda | reverse complement strand
TAGTGGTGTTGCGGAATCATAGTTGTCGACTCATCCATCTCATAACTCTCTGTATTAGACTATTGAAGAAATTCCACATTGTTACTCCACAATGGTGCTATGTTCTGATCTGCTGATTGCCGACCTCTGATATGACGAGCCCCTTTTGTTTAGTCCTCCCCGCATTTCTCACCATAGGTCCGAGGGCTTACCCTTGAGGTGCTAGAGCATTTAGACTCCTATTGGGGGCCATTCACCGTTTGTTAAGTGCTTAATGCCCGAGGTTTTTTAACTTCCTCTTGACCATGTGCTAGCCAAATATTGGAGCCCCCTTATCGGAACTTTTTCAAGTATCAACTGTTGTAAAGTGTCGACATCCTCAACCTCCAATATGATGTCATCATTCCACATGACACCTTATGAGTGGACACGTGTCGCCCAGATTTTTCCCCTTAGGACCCCTCAAAACGCCAAAACTAACTATCGCATGTCCTTCCGTACCATCGCGTCATGTTGACGTTAGATGCCATTGTAGCTTATCAAAACCAATCATATGCTGCCAGGTGTCCTGCTAGAAGAGAGAGAAAAGGGCCCGTCCACCTTTGGTTTTGCGATGAAATCCTTTGTTATCCTTTATTGGCATTCCCGATGCTTTTTGACGCTATTGGAACTTTTAACAACATTGCAACGTTTTAAAGGTTTGCACTTTCAAAAGTTCCGGTCCTCCGATCATTGATGTTCCGACGTTGCGATATTGTGATTCGTCGATCTCCTCCAAGCTCCGATACTGCCTGCTCTGATGTATTTGACCTCTGACATGCAGTACCTCCGATATGCGATCGTCGATATGCTAAGATCTTTGGTATGCGATCGCCGGTATTCTGACCTCCGATACATCCGAACCTCCGATGTTCCCTCCTAAAGCCTCAGTCCTTGAACTTCAACAAACCATATCTTTTGATCCTGGAGTCCATTTTTGGACTTCCACATATCGTTGGAAAGCTAGTTCAGAGCACTATCCAACAGAGAGGGTCCGATGTAGGCTTTGAGTTCTCCTGCGGCTTGAGAAGATGATTGCAAGCTTCTTTGCTCATTTACATTTTGGATAGTTAGAAACACATTTTGCAGAAAGTGACAACACATTTTTCATGAAATCTTCTTTCATCTTCTTCACATATTAGTTCCTCAAGATCTTTTATACATAGTTCCTTCATCATAGGAACCACCTCATTTTCTTCATGAGGTCATATCATGTCATTATGTAGAAGAGTTCAAAGCACATTGTATTCATGCCTTCATGTATCATATAGAAGGAAGAATTCCTTCTTCTTTCATCATGCTTATGAGATAGAGCATTTTAACTATTCTACCTGCAACCATATGATGACATGACTTTATCTACCTATTACCAAATATATACGTAGCTCTTCCTTCATGTGGTCATGTAGAATTTCTTCTAACAACTTCCTTTCCTTGTTTGAAGATGAAAATACTTCAACCAACTTGACATGCTGCACATCTTTGTCATCATACCATCATCCTTCTAAACTGTGGATCTCACACAAGGTGGAATGTAGATCACCTTGTTGATTTGGGGTAGCATCAGATGTGCTCTAACCACGAAAATTGTTGGAGAGGCTAAAACGCATGAGATCTCCAATACCCAGAAATGATTTGGGCAGATTCTAAACAGTTTGGGAGATACTAAAATAATTAATATTTTTAATGGAGTCCCTAAGTCTAAACTTAGGGAAAATAAAATATTAATGTGAAGTAATATAAAACTGTGTTAGAAGGGTCCAAAAGTCATGGATCAAGCCAGATCTAATCTTAGCCGTTGATTAGGGACTTAATTTCGGCTGTTGAAATGTCAATGAGAAAAGTGTAAGAAGAGGCTTGAGGGTCACTTGGAGAACACATCGAGTTGATCAAGAATTCGATTTCTGGGGTAGGGCTTGCTGAGGAAATCGAAGGAGTGATCTGAGTTGCAGCTGAGAGGCAGTGAAGATAGAAGCAAAGAGGGTACCAGGAGCATCAGCGCAGAAGTCGAGAGAGAGGGACGCAGAGCTAACTAGAGGCCACGCAGAGGCCGCCAGGAGCTGCGCAGTGCCAGAGAGCTAGCGTGGGTGATGTAGAGGCGCTAGAGGCTGACGCAAGGTGAGTTGGGGTGACGCTGGGCCAGAGAGGCTGACGTAGTCCCTAGAGGCAGACGTTGGAGATTTCGTGGGGCAGATTGGAGCTGAGAGCTGTGGGATTGTTCATCCTTGGTTTTAGCCAAAATATCAGTCTCCGACTTAGAAGTACTACTGCCGAGATCATTCTCTGTTGGGTGAGCCAGTTTGGCACCCAGATTGTATTCTGAAACTGCTTAATAATAAAACCCTTAGATAGCTGCACCGGTTTTCCTGCATTGGGTTTTTCTGGGGACATTAGTCCAAAAATAACGGTGTCACTTGTGTTCTTGTTTTTTCCTTTCAGTTGATGATCTGTAATGTGTTGAGCATGTACTTGTATTTATTTTCAGTATTTACATGGTAAATAACTTGTTAATTAAACAGAACAAGTAGGTAGAAATAAATCAGAAAGTACATGAAGGATTTCTAACAGTTAGACTTAGAAATTCCAATACACCTATGTGACACTTGCTTCTTCTAAGTAGAAGTGAATCTTTTCATCAATGATTTTATGGAGGATCTTGATAATCCTTATTCTACAATTGCTTCCTTCTGTTGAAGATGAGGTTTGACAAAATTTTATCTTCCTATCTTGCTAGATGACTTGCCTCAATCATTCAAATTGTTACTTCATTTATCCTTCTATGTTCATGATGATGTCATTCGCTATTTCCTTTCTATCATGATGACTGCTTACAATGCCATCTCAATCACTTCTACAATGCATCCTATCATACATGTGATGCTTTCCATCATGACTGCTATCTTCTACAAACTGAAAAGGACTAAGTCTATAATGTTATCTCAGTCATAGTAAAGGTCTTTCACTTCTTCCTTCTTTGACTTCTTCTTTTCAAGTTGTTCTACTTCTTCTGTGACATGGGCTTCATTTCTTTCCTTTCTCTTCTTGTTGTCCTTCTTGAGTTTAGGACAATTCCTTTTGAGATGGCCATATTCATTACATTCATAACATTGAATCTTAGACATGCCAATTTTCTTTTGAAATCTTTTTCGAAACTTCCCTTTCTTCCTTGCCATAACTGTATATGCTTGAGTTCATTCGCTTGATCCAACGTTGTTCTTTGCCTTTAATATGGTTTCTTCAATTTTGCATAATGACCATAGATCATTGAATGGGGTAGTTTCCTTCTTTCCATAGATACTTGATACAAAGTTGCCCCATTCATCTGGTAGCCCATTGAGTACAATGGTGGTCATTTCTCGATCAGACATTACTTCTCCTGGATTTTGTAGTTGATCTCTTATTTGAGATACCCTCATAAGGTATGAGGCTTGTTGAGAAATCAAGGGTAGCTAGACTAGGGTGATTTCTCTTACTTCGATAATTGCTTGTGATGTTCTTTAACTTAACTTGATGTGCTTGTAATTAATTTCTTCTTTCACTTGATTATTATTGTGTTCTTATCATCAAACAACTACCATACTATGAAGATCAATGAGACAAGAGGACACAAAATATAGGCTACTAGCCAAGGCCAAAACCCTTCTCGTTGAGAGGAAAACCCATAAGAATTCTTCTCTTCTTATAGAATTTTCAAATGACAAATTCCAAGACCTAAGACCCTTGTCAAAGACCCCTCCAAGACCAAGTCAAACTTCTCTTTGATGAACTTGCTTCTCATAAAGTCAACCCAAGTCAAACTTGCCTCATAGCAGTTGCAACTTTTGCTTTGACCAAAATTTCAGACCTGCAATTTTGACTGCAATTTCGGCCTCCCTAACCTGCAATTTTTGGGTCTCCTGCAATTACTGCAACTTCGCACTTGTGGTTAGTTTAGTGGTTGAAATGACCTCTCTCCTTCGCTTGATGTGCTTCCTCTTCCTTGATAACTCGACTTTCCTTTCCTTGATTTTCTTACTCTCAAATTTCATCTTCTCTTGATAGATTTGCAATGAGGTCGAGCTACAACAATAATGATGCCCTAGTTTCATACATGTGGCCTAAAGCAATCCTAAAATTTCGATTTTCTCTTTCTTTAGATCTTCTTTCCTTCTTCCCTAGGTCTCCTTTTCTTTCTTGTGCTTCAATGAGCTTGAGTGAGTGAATTACAAATGAGGTAGAGTATCTTATATATATAGGCTTCCTTATGAAGATCGAACAACCTAATGAGGCCAACTTCACTGCTTTGTAGGGCGACTTGTCTTGGAGGGAGTCTTTTCACACTTTTTGACTTGCAAACATTCTTTTGACTTGTTACAAGATGCCCAATGGGGTCTTTCATAAATGACAATGACTCTATTGACTTCTTGACTCTATGACAAACCCTAGAAGCACTCAATGGGTGCTTGACCTACAAATAAATTGACCTTGAGCATGAAACCCATGCTACGAAAATAATAATAATAAATTTTCTTTCTTTTTACAATATACAAGTATCAAGAGTACATTCTATATTTATGAAGACCGAACCTCGTTACATACTTCAAAACTCTCTCTTAACTAGGGAGGTATTCTTAATATATACAAGGTACTTGGACATTTTCACACTGAACAATTCTCATAAGAAGAGTCGGATTGGTAAGCCATCTCATAAACTATCTTCTTAGCTTCATATCATCATATCAACCAAGATTGTCACATAGCAAGGCCTTGACTAACAACTCCATCTTTCCACAAGATTAGAGCACAATGTTGGGGAGATAGGTGATTTATAGACACCTTTATCATTGACTCTTAAGGCACATACCCCATCCAGCTGTTCACAAGGTATGCCCTTCTAGGACCATTCCTGTCTTAGATTACCGCATCCTCGAGGATTTTACTCTTCGACTACTCTTACCGATTGGATGCCCTACCTCATTCTCAAAGAGTATCGATATCATTGTCAAATGCTTATCCAATCCTCCATTCTTTCTTCATAAAGAAGACAAGAATGATGTGTCTATCTCTCCCTCTCAACTAGTGAGGATCTACTCATTCCTATAAAAGGAATATACCCAAGCTCCCTCTTAACTAGGGACTTGTTTACAACAATAGCTATATCAGCATGGTACTATCAACAATAGCTATATAGCTATGGTACTATCAACTGCTTTTAGGATCCTCCTTTCAGCGTTATCATGTCATGGATGAACTTCATCTTCTTCATCATGGAGCCTTCTTGTAGAACCTGTTCGTAAGGCATCGACCATCTTCTCCATCACTTCCCTTCAACGAAACATAGTGTTGAACCGATAGTCATGTCATCCTTTTCTTCATTGGGGAGTGAACTTTTAGTCCACATCTGGCTATCCTTCGTACAAATACTTTTTCCAAGTCATTTTTCTTTCAAGATCTTCCATCCAGTCTCATGAGCACTTAGTTGTAGGCAACTTTCTACCAGTGATGACAATATCGCCGATATATCGGCAAATATTGAAAATATCGCGATATTTTTGGTGAGCCGAAATATCACGATACTTTGGCCCCCGAAAATATCGTGATATTTTCGAGATATCGTAGATATCTCGGCAAAATATCACTCGACGAGATAAAATATCATGATATTTTGGCTCCTGAAAATATTGCGATATTTTCGAGCTATTGTCGATATCTCGGCAAAATATCACATGACGATATAAAATATCGTCGGGCCAACTGGGCCGTGGCTAGAAAAGGGAAATTTGCCTTTTTCTTTTCCTCATTTCAGTTTCTGAGTGTTGGAGAAGGAAGGGGAAGAGCTTTGTGGTGGTTGTCAAGGAAGGATTGAGGATCAAACAACCATTATCACCACCAACTAAGAATTGTTTGTGGATCAAAGATTGAAGAACAATGAGACAAACTTCATTTCTTCCATTGACAGGAATGTTCTTAAAAACCCTTATGTTAATGTTTTTTTCATAGATTTAGGGTTATGCTTGCTTGCCTCTTTGTCTACCAACATTTTTCTTTGTTTTTTTTTGCCATTTGCTATGATTTTCATGCCCATGGGCCAATGCAAGGGTTTTCTTCATATTTGGACAACAAGCTTCATTTTTATTTCAACTTTCTTATGCACCCTCTTATTGCCATTTTTCATTCACATTGCAAATAATGTATTTTTTTTTTAAATGAGGTGGTTATTACTTATTTTTTTGTGTTGGGGGGTTTAATGCCAATTGTTTTTTTTTTTTTGGTGCCCTAGGTTTGAATTAGTTCACTACAAATATGCCAAAAGCCTTGGACCCATTTTGGGAGTATGGAGAGCCTGATGGTGGGACAAATCGGGCATATCTATCATGCAAATTGTGTGGGACCAAGATGTCAGGAGGGGTGACGCGATTGAAATACCATCTGGCTAGACTCCGTGAACATGATGTAATGCCTTGCACGGTTTCTAGTGCTGAGGTTATACAAAAAGATCTTGAAGCAATTTATGAAAAAGACAGAAAGATAACTGCTAGGGAGAGGGCACTGGTCTTTGATAGATAACTGCTAGTTTTATTTGTTTTGCTACATATAAATTTATAACTCATGATGATGAGATACTTTAATATATGTGATGTTATTTTGTATTGGTTCTTCACATTTGAGTCCTTGATAGGACAACTATCAGGGATTAGCGGGATTTGGTATTTCCTTTGATGTATCATTTATATTTTACATCCACTACATCATATATATCAGTTCTTTCTTCATATTTATGTGCCAATGTGTTTATTTCATGTTGTTATTGATTTATATGTTTAAAAATCTGAAAAAATTGAATATATTATGCATTTTTTATGTTTGCTGATATTTGTCGATATTTTGCCAATATTTTCGCTGATATTGCCGATAAGATGTTTTCTGGACCCTTGCTAATATTTTGACGATACCGATATTATCAACACTGCTTTCTACAACCCTCTTCAAATAACCCTGTTTCAACCCAACCAGATGCTTTCTCAAAAATCGAAATGAACATTAAATCAAAGTTACCTCTTTATGATGGCCTTTTTCATGACATCATCTTCTTGCAACATCAACATCCTACACCTGTATGAGTCCATCTCTAAGACATTATCAAGGTTCTTCTCCAGCATACATATCAGGGTCTTCATACCTTCTCCATGGAGATGTCATAGCTAATCCTTCTTGTTATCAAATGTTGATTACTTGTGACTATAAATACATCTTTCGCGAACTCTTCTTTCACATATCACTTCCTCATGATTTTCTATACATAGTTCCTTCATCATAGGAACCATAGTTTCAATCACCTCATATTCTTCATGAGGTCATATCATGTCAATATGTAGAAGAGTTCAAGGCACATTGTCTACATGCATTCATGCATCATTCTCATGGAAGAGTTTCTTTCATCAGGCTCATGAGATAGAACATTCTAACTATTATATCTGCTACTATGTGATGACATGACTTCATCTATCTATTACCAAATATATACATACCTCTTCCTTCATGTGGTCATCTAGAATTTCTTCTAGAAGCTTCCTTGCTTGAAGATGAAAAATACTTCAACTAACTTCACATGCTACACATCTTTGTCATCATACCATCATCCTTCTAACCTGTGGATCCCACACAAGGTGGAATGTAGACTATCTGCAAGACACTTGCTTCTTCCAAGTAGAGGTGAACCTTTTAACAAAGATTCCAATTGAGGATCTTGATGATCCTCATTCTACAAATGCTTCTTTCTAGTGAAGATGAGGTGTGACAAAATGCTATCTTCCTATTTTGCTAGATGACTTTCTCCAACCATATAAACTGCTTACTTCGGTTGTCCTTCTAAGCTTCCAATGAAGATGCCATGAACTACTTCCTTTCTATCATGTACTATCACTGCTTCAACCATATAGATTTCTACTTATCTTTAAATGCATTGATGATGATGTAATCTCAATCTCTGCTATAATGCATCTTATCATGTTTGTGATGCTTTCTATCATGACTGCTATATCCTACAAAATTGAATAGAAATAAAATGTGTGAGAGACCTTCTAATAGTGGAGGTCTATCACTTCTTCCTTCTTTGACTTCTTCTTTTCAGGTTCTTCTACTTCTTCGGTGACATGGGCTTCATTTCTTTCCCTTTGCTTCTTGTTGTTGTTCTCGAGTTTAGAACAATTCGAAATTCTCATATTCATTTACATTCATAGCATTGAATTTTAGACATGTCAATTTTCTTTTGAAATCTTTTATGAGACTTCCCTTTCTTCCTTGTGATAGCTGTATATGCTTGAGTTTGTTCACTTGATCCAACATCATTCTTTTCCTTCAATCTGATTTCTTCAATTTGCATAATGACAATAGATCAATGAATGGGGTAGTTTCCTTCTTTCCATAGATACTAGATACAAAGTTGCCCCATTTATCAGGTAGTGCATTGAGCACAATGGTGACCATCTCTGGATCATACATTACTTCTCCTATCTCTTGTAGTTGATCTCTTATTTGAGATACCCTCATAAGGTATGAAGCTACCCCTTCTTCCTTTGATACCTTCATCTTGTATAAGTCAGTTCTTAACGATATTATTTCTCCTGCAGTGCTTACAAAGAACAATTCTTCTATATTTTCATAGATCTCTTTTGATGTCTTCAACTTTGCTACATAGGGGATGAGGGAATCCTTAATTGACTCACTGAGGATCCTTTGAGCCCTTATTTCTCCTTTCATATATTTTGATAGAGCTTGAGATTGCTCTTGAGAAGGTTTGGTGATTGAGTCCGTGACATATTCACTAACTTCATTTTCTATGAGGATTAAATCTATTATCTTCTTTCATGCAAGGTAATTCAATGACCCAACAAGTTTGTTGTTCCCCTTGCAAAAATGTTAAAATTGGCAACCAGGGCAAAACTTCATATGGGTCATCTTATTCATGGCTAATAATATTTTTATTAGATTCCTCTCGTCGAGAGGTGTAAGATTGATATAAAGATCATCCGATTCTGATAAGTATTCATGGAGATATGAATTTATTTTGATTATGGAATTATTATCAAGCCGACCTACAACTCATGTAGGCTTAGAAGCCCAACAGTCACATCTATTCAAACATCATCATTTGTGTATAAATACAAGAGGACTTTTCCTCATTTGCACTCACTCATCTGATCACATCTCTCTATCTCTCTACTGCGCAAAAAAGAGTCTCTTCTCCACTGCACAGAAAAGGGTCTCTCCCTCACACATGTGAAGTCGGAAGCTGCCGAGACTGACGCTGCAACTGCAGAAGTAAAGATTGACCTGCGTGGACTAGAAGATCTCCTCATCTGAACTGCGCTATAGGTTCATCTGAACCTCCTCTAAAATCGGCAACTTTTGGTGGTGGAATCAAGTCAATCCGATAGATGGTTTGCAAGATATCGATTGCCCTAGTTTGAAGGAAGCTACTGAAACTAAAGTTGCAACTGCAGAAGTGAAGTTTGACCTGCGTGGACTAGAAGATCTCCTCATCTGAACTGCACTGTAGGTTCATCTGAACCTCGTCTGCAAGCCGCAACTTTTGGTGGTGGAATCAAGCCAATCCGACGGTCGGTTTGTGAGATATCGTCTGCCCTAGTTTGATGATGAAGCTGCTAATGCTGATACTGCTGATCTAGGGTTTGCTACTGCTGATATAAATCAGATTTATTGTACTATTTCTCTCTGCTGAATTATTGAAGATAAAAGAAGATTTGATCAAAGGGTTTCCCCACACATTGTGGGGTTTGTCCCTGGCTAGCCACCACATCTTGTGTCTCTTGTCTTGGCTTGTTTTCTGTCAATCGTTTGATGTTCTATCTGCACTTTACTTTATGTACATGTGATTGCTAATATGTCGAATATAATAAGAAAAAGAAATAAACTGTTATAAGCATAGAACATACCATAACTTGACATGGTATCGGAGCCGAGGTGAAGACAAAGCCCGAGCAAGAGCAAGAGCAATCACCGAAGAGAAGATTGGCAAGGCTATCCTAAAAGAACTATGGGGTCCTCAACACTCTTTCCTGCCGAACACAAGCTCTGTGAGAAAGCTGACTATCACAGATGGAAGATGTCTATCGATCTAACCCTTGAGGATCAAGGAGTGTTGGATCATGTGAGAGGCAATATTGTTGAGCCTCCATCAAATGCACTTCCTACTGCCAGGAACAAATGGAAGAACAGAGAAGTTAAAGCGAAGAAGATCATCCGGGACTCTATCGACAAGCACTTGGTTGCCTACGTCTTTGAACTGGACACCTCCAAGGAAATCTACAATAGATTGGTGAGTTTATTTAAAGTTAATGATGCAAATCAAGTTTTGTTTCTTAGAAATAAGCTGAGGGAAATCAAGAAGGATAAAGATGAGAGTATGCAAGCATACTTCTTAAGAATCACCGAGATCAAGAACGATCTCCTATCTATTGGGGAGACTATCGCTGATAGGGAAATGGTACTCACGACCCTTGGAGGATTACCATTCGAGTGGTACGTGTTTAGGACTACTCTTCTGAACAATAATATAATTCCTGGTTTCAAGGAATTAATGGCTAGATGCATTCAAGAAGAAACAAGGGTAGAAGAGCAAAAATGCCCATGCCTAAAGGTCCCCCTGCTGCCTTTTCTTCTCATGCTAAGAAAAAGATAATTCTGGGACTAAATCAAAAGGAAATGTTGGACCTAAGGGTGGAAGAAAAGGACGATGTTACATCTGCAATAAAGTAGGTCACTATGCAAGGGAGTGCCTTGATAGAAAGGACTCACACCGGGACGATGATCAAAATCCCTCTGATGGCAATCAAAGAAATGACAAATTCAATAGCAAAGATAAGAGGAGAGCTGGGAATCAAGGAAGAGGATAACCATTCAAGAAGGCTAGAAATTCTAGGATGTATTAAATGCACCTACCTCAAAAATAACCTAGTGTCCATCTCGGCAATGGAAGACAAAGGCTACAAGGTAACCTTCAGCGATGGCAAGGTACGTATATGGAAAAGTAATGTTAAAGATGCCTTTACTCTTGGGTTTAGTGTTGATTCATTATATCAGGTCAATGGAAGTCCGCTAGGTGTCATGTCTTATGACACATCTCTTCAGTCCGAACTTTGGCATCGAAGGTTTGCCCTCCTTCATTATAAAGCTATACTCGGTGTAAGACAAATGGTGATAGGGATGCCCGATTCGAGTAGAGAAAGAAGGTGTATGTCTAGGTGTCGAAGTGAAGCTCAAAAGGGGACCATTCCCCTCAAGCCAAAGCAAGACCTCCGATATATTACAGTTGGTTCACTCAGGCATATCTGAGGCTGGCATTAAGAGGGAGGCTACTACACCACATACTCTTGAGCATAATGGTGTGGCAGAAAGGAAGAACCGTACGATTGTGGAAGCTGTCTCTATGGGTAGATGATGTAACAATGCCTGATATGGAGGAACCCATGGATCCTATTTATCCACCTGAGCCTTCCTCTTCTAGGAGGAGGCCTTCATGGATTAGGGGTATACTTGATGATGCTGAAGGACATGCTGCACCCTGAGGAACCTTCCGTCAAAGTAAGAAACCTAACAAGAATCAGGGATACCTGACCATCATGAGCACGATTATACAAAATGAGCCTTCATCATTCTCAGATGCCGTCAAGCATTAAGTATGGAAGGATGCTATGACCATTATGGAGAATGATGTCTGGGAAGTAGTTCCCAGACCCCAGGACAAGACAATTGTCACTTTTAAATGGCTTTACAAGATAAAGCATGCAACAGATGAAAGCACGGAAAAGTATAAGGCTCGTTTTGTTGCTCGTGGTTTCTCCCAGAAGGAAGGTATAGACTATGATGTGAAATTTGCACCTGTTGCTAGATATACGACCATCCGCTCGATCATAGCCCTTGCTGCTTCACAAGGATGGAACCTACATCAGATGGATAGACTGCGTTCTTGCACGGTTCGATCAAAGAAGAGGTCTATGTGGAGCAACCTAAAGGATTTGAGATTTATGATTGAAAATATCATGTATGCAGGTTGAAGAAAGCTCTCTATGGGTTGAAGCAAGCACCCCGAGCAGGGTATGAGAGGATCGATAGCTACTTGATGAAGCTGGGATTCACTAGGAGTGGAGCCGATCCTAACCTTTACCTTAAGGTTCGAGATGACAAGCCTCTCAGATTGGTGTTGTACGTGGATGACCTCTTCCTAACAGGTGCAGACCCTCTCATTCACAAATGTAAGAGGGAGTTGGCTTTTGAATTTGAAATGAAGGACCAAGGACTTGAACTGTGGCAGAAGCCAATGGAAATTTTCCTATCTCAAGGAAAATATGTGGTGAAGATTCTGAAAAGATTTAGTATGGTGGACTGCAAGCCTGTGACTACCTCGAGGATCTTAACTTTCAGAAGTTATATGGTAGTGATGTCGGACCAGATTTGGGAAATGCCTTTGAGTTTCATAAACTCATTCGCATTGATGTTCTTAGTGAACCTCCGTCTGAACATATGTTTTGCAGTTAGCATTGTGAGCTCATATTTGGTTGAGCCTCCTTAGATTGATGCCAAGAATCTTCTATATCTTCGTGGCACAATTACTAATGGGTTAAGATACACTGCTGGAGATGTGAGACTACTTGGAGATACTGATGTTGATTGGGCAGGCAGTGTGGTGGACCGTAAGAACACTTTCGGGTGCTGTTTCACCTTGGGATCTGCTTCGATATCTTGGATGAGCAGGAAGCAGAAGTTGGTGGCTTTAAGCACCGCCGAAGCAGAATATATTGCTGCTAGCATGGTCTCTTGTGAGGCATTCTGGTTGTGAAAGCTCTTCAGTGAGCTGTTTGGATTTACATTGGATACCACTGTGATTCTCTGTAATAGCCAGAGGTGGGATTCGATTATTGAGGAATCCCATATTCGTTGATTACTCCAGCAGATAGACATCATTTGGGATATGGTAAGTCGATGAGCAAGGAGGCTCCATCGCATTAAGATGATGTACAGGTTGATACACCTTGTCAAAGCCCCGAGGAAAGATCTAATCTGTGATTTTCCCAAATGACTTGGATTCGGCAAGAAACCCTTGTACAAGGGTCCTGCATGTTGCATACATTGAGCTCTGGGAGCTCTGAGGGCTTGTGGTTCCTACTGGAGCAACATATGACCACAGGGTGACTCACCCTCCCTTGGTTGGTGCGCACTGGAACAAGATGATTCGCTCTCTTGTGGAACAAGATGATTCGCTCTCTTGTGGAATAGGATGATTCGCTCTCCATTGTAGCAGGATTGATGTGTTCTCCTGTGAGGCCTGGATTGATGTGTTCTCCATGGCGATTGTAGTAGGAGTTGTACCATACTATGACACTGACTTCGGGTCGGT
>APFE031032279.1:36007-48879 GCA_000404065.3 Pinus taeda | reverse complement strand
GGCTCGGGGGCAGCGCCCCCGAAGCTAAAAACCTATGTAAATTTTCCTTGTAAAAGTATAGTGATTTCTAGTCAATCTAGGCCATTCATTAGGCGGATGATCTGACGGTAGAACTTATGTTTAGTTTAGGATTTTTTGCCCTAGAAGGCAACCCCTCTCTTTGTATGTGGGCATTATATTTGAGGCTGTGAGATAGATGTGTATTCATGTGTGAACGAGAAATAGAGAGGTGAGACTGTGAGAGAAAACAGAGGATATTACAGCGGATTTGTTGTAGGTTTTGTCTCTTCATTTTGTTGGATAATAGAAAGGAAGGACTGGTTGTTCGAGGTGGATGTAGCCCAAACTGGGTGAACCATGTATATTTGTGTCTCTCTTGTTTTGTGTGTTTTCTGTGTTTATATTTCTGCAATATTTTATGTGTTCCATTGCTCCATAATATTTAAATTTTCTAATAGCAAATGTTTTGGAAATTTTGAACTAATATTAGTTTGGTGTAATCGAATTTATAGAATAAATTGCTTTTTCAAATGTTTTTATAATTTTGAAATCATATTATTTTATGATTCAATTTACCGAAGAAATTAGTTTTTTTCCGTGTTATTTGTTTTGATCTATGTTGCCAGGAAACGTGGGTTCGGGGATGGGGACGGAAATGTCATTTTTTCAAACAGGGTACGTGGGTTCAATCGGGGTATCTATTATACATATACAGTATATATATATATATATATATATAAATATATATTATAATAGATTTATATTTTATATAATTATAATATATGTGAATTTGTATATTTTTCACCCCCACCTCCCCAGAAGTAAACTAAAATACTTATGATTTAAAATTTAAATATTTAAACATGCACATCATTGAACATTCAACATTCACAATGAAATTTCAAAATTTCTAGTGTTATATCAAGTGCAAATTGAAGTTTACATATTAATAGGAATCATGATATATGTCCATTGTCATTCTACATTCAAAATTTGCCTTAAGGCATCTCCAAACAAAAACTAGGAAATTTTAAAATACTAAAATTTATATTGCTAATAATGAACAAGCCATGTCATCAACATCACTTAGATCTTCAGTTAGCATGCTCTCCAAGTCGGAATCACTCTCATCTTGAGGCTCTTTATCATCCATAACAACTGGAGGTAGCTCAATAAGGCCATCTGGTCGTATCTCCTCACCCACACACATAGCATCATCTGTGTATTGGTCCCAACTCTTGAAAGGACCCTTCTTATAACCAAGATCTTTTTGAGATATGAGACAAAGTGTGCTATGAATGTACACTCAGTTCTCTGCCTTCTTTGATCCCAACCTATTTCTCTTTACTGAATGGATAAAGGCATAAGTACTACAATTCCTCTTGAAAGATGAAGAACTAGCTACTTGGAATATTAGGGAAAGCCCATTAAATTAATTTAAAATTTAAAAATAAAAAGTAAAATGAACTCCAAAGAACCTGATTTTGGGGTTCCAAGTACCCATCATCAGGGTTCTTCATACCTTTCAAGACAAAATAACCCAAATTTTTTTAATGGAGAACCCGGTTCTTCATAGAAGAACCCGGTTCTTATGGATTCTTCTCAGAAGCACCGATACCAGAATCTGGCACCTGGGTTCGAGAACCCCACCCCTAGGTTCGGGAACCCATGCGACATAGGTTTTGATTAATTTTAATGAAAATTACACTGAAATATTTCAAAGCACGAGTTTAAATTATTTTATCGCTATAATTTTAGTTTTTTAGTGTTTTAGGAGTTTTCAAGGTTGCTAAATCTATTTATGCATTCAGAAGTGTATTTGAGTTTTCAAGGTTGTTAAATCTATTTATGCATTCAAAATGTATTTTTAATAACAAAAAATATTAAAATTAAATTCCACATAGATTTTCAAAAATTGAGTTTAAATTATTTAATCTACATAATTCTAGGGTTTTAGGGATTCTCAATGCTGCTCAATCCATTTATATTTCAAAAATATATTTAAACAACAAAAAATCGTGAAATTTTATTGCAAGATTTTGTAGAATTCTGGTCGTTAGAGACCCATAACAATAGCATTCATAATTTTGAGTTGACTATGGTCAAGTCTTGTAATATTGTACATACATTTTCTTTCTGCAAATATTTTCCATATCAAAATTAAAAAAATGTGAATAGGGTATGTCCTAGAAGAAATGTAAAAGGAGAAAAAGAATAAGGAAAAATAAAAAAAAATAAAAAATTATGAACCCCAAACAAAAACAAATCATGAAAGTGTGCAAGTCGAAGTGTCACTACTCTTTACTTCACTGTCTGAAATAATGGTTGTGTGCAGCTTGTCATACATGCGACAACCCATGATAGTCAAATTGTTTAAGCTTGACTACTTCATGCTTTAATTTCCTGTTTATAGTTAGAGAATAAAGATCTGGCCAAACTGTTTAATCTTGGCAGATCAGTAGATAGGTAGAGAAATTGAGTTTTCAAGGTTGTTAAATCTATTTATGCATTCAAAATGTATTTTTAATAACAAAAAATATTAAAATTAAATTCCACATAGATTTTTAAAAATTTGAGTTTAAATTATTTAATCTACATAATTCTAGCGTTTTAGGGATTTTCAAAGCTGCTCAATCCATTTATATTTCAAAAATATATTTAAACAACAAAAAATCGTGAAATTTTATTGCAAGATTTTGTAGAATTCCAGTTGTTAGAGACCTATAACAATAGGATTCATAATTTTGAGTTGACTATGGTCAAGTATTGTAATATTGTACATACATTTTCTTTTTGCAAATATTTTCCATATCAAAATTAAAAAAATGTGAATAGGGTATGTCCTAGAAGAAATATAAAAAGAGAAAAAGAATAAGAAAAAATCAAAAAAGTAAAAAATTATGAACCCCAAACAAAAACAAATCATGAAAGTGTGCAAGTCCAAGTGTCACTACTCTTTACTTCACTGTCTGAAATAATGGTTGTGTGCAGCTTGTCATACATGCGACAACCCATGATAGTCAAATTTTTTAAGCTTGACTACTTCATGCTTTAATTTCCCATTTATAGTTAGAGAATAAAGATTTGGCCAAACTGTCTAATCTTGGCAGATCAGCAGATAGGTAGAGAAATAAAATGTGCTCACAAGCTTAATCTGAGGCATTGGAAGATATAATGTTAGAGTTAGATAACTTACTTTTCAAAAGAAAAATGAAAGAAAGGGTCTGCTAGCTTAAATGCACCTAACAAACTGAAGAAAAAATGTTAGGGTAAGTAAAAGGCTAAGTAGAAGAAAGGTTACAGAAAGTACAAAGTTGATTGAAGCATAAGGACATTTATCATGTTTAACCATATGTTTCAGTGTGCAAGAGAAGTTATGAAAGTAAAAGGATGCTTATAAGTTCATTTGGTTAACATCCCCTTCATTTCATTTCACTCCCCACTAAACACTTACTAATTTAACCTTTTAACCTTTCATTGCTTATGAAGACCCATTTTCCCTTCACTTTCACCCTTACCCCTTGGTTTCACACATTTCCTAGCAAATTAGCCTCTAAATTCATTCCCCTACCCAAAAACTCTTTTTCCCTAGTGTGAAGCCCCTTTTCCCCTTTAAAAGCATCACTTTTCCCTTGATTAATTTCCCTAAAAACCCCAAAAACCCTAAAAAACCCTTTATCCTAAGTTTTATCCACCCCCTGCATAACTAATTAACTCCACAAATATCATTTTCTTGATAAAACTTGTTCAACCCGCCACCTTGGTGTGGTAAACTAACCCTGCTACATAAACCCCAGCCATTATCTTCCTAATCCCTTCATTATTCATAAATTAATTACAAATCAGTTATAATTAACCCTTGGGCCCTGCTAATTTGGACCCTGATTTCTTGTCGTGCAACTTGATCGCACAACAGTCATTTGATTTGCCAACCTAGATCTGATGGCACGCATCCATATCGCATCCATTCACTTCCCGAAATTTACATGCTCATGAGTGCGCGATATGAGCGATATTTCCCGAGCCCCTTTTGGCTAGGTGGTAGCACTGTCTGAACCCACATGCTCTTGGGAAAATATCACGTGATGGAGAAAAGCAGTGTGATGGACCCTTAAACTGCTTCCCCGTGTAAGAAAAAGTCATCACTATTCATTATGTTTTTGGTGCCAATTTCTAACCAATGCTGGTTAAAAGCCGTAGACCCCCATTTTTACCCTTTTTGCTTAATTTTCTTTGCGAAAACTTCCAAGCCTCCCTGCAGAAACCCTAATTTCTGCAACTAAAGTCAAGCGTTGAGTACCTTCCGAGTATGCCCTGGACACCCAATTTAGCCATCCATATCATACATGAAGCCACATTACTAGACCAATTTTCAGTATGAACCTTAAATTCTAGGTATTTTGATAACAAACCAAAAACATCCCTCTAAAATTCAAGAATGTACAATTAATTCAAATATTAAATTAGTTGAATTTAATTAATTTCCCTTGAATTGAGAGTATTTCCCGTTGAATACCCAAACCCCTATCGTGCAAACTGCCATTACCCTATCATTACATCTGAGTTTTCAAAATCTCATGGCTTCAGCCTATATAAGCCTGAATCCCACATTTATCCTAAATATGGCTACCTACACCTCTCTGGATGTCAGACCTGTGTCAACCCCTCACCTGGACATTGACCATTTGGCCCTAGCAGACAAGGATTTCCAAATGAAAGACACTGCTACTCCAGACCACCTTCTGAAAATCCACTGATGGAGTAAGGATATGTTCCTAAACCATGTTGATGACATCAACCTTTTGGCAATCTAATTTTCCCAAGTATATATTCCCAGAAGCTCACCCATTCCTAGACATTGTACATTTTTGTTCTGCCTGTTATATCCCTAACCAAAGGGCTATTTTTGCCCCAAACCATGAGTTATTGTTCACCATTACACCTAAGTCAATACCCTAGATGCTTCAAACTCAATCTGGTCCTAATATAACCCCTTTATCCATTGGAAACCTGTTGGACCTATACATCACACTAGACCCAGTCAAAATCAAGAAAAATTTCTAGAATTTCATCATTTACGAACGCCATGCTCCTAAAAACACTCCTCCCTATGCTGCCGCCATTTTTTTAGAGAGTGGAAAGCGCATAATCACCATGCTCTCATGCATCCTATGATACACATGAAATGAGCATGTGGATGAGGTCATCATGGCCTTCCTTCCCATTTTCACTCCAGGGAAGCCTCCTGTTATTATGTATGATTTTGCTCAGTCTATTGTAAACAGAATGCATGAAAAATTCACCAGACGCCCCACTGAAAGACTTTCCAAATACTCTTCAGTGTTATCTTATATGTTCTTGTATTACCAGACAGATAATTTCCCTGTGAGGACCCAGAAATTTGACACCAAGGGAAAGAAGAGGTCAGTCATCTACTGGACATCGTTGGTCCACAAGTTTTCCATAGCATTCACCTACAGAGACTTCATAGATTCCTTTGTATACCTTGTCATGAACATGCTGACTTCTAAGATTCAATCTAGAATCAGCCCAGAAATCAAGATAGTACTATAATTGGAAAAGAAAAACAAGGTGGGAGATTGGTACCTGTACCAAAACCATGTTGAGATAAAAATTGATCGTTGTGAGCTAGTCCCCTATAAGTTGCCCAAATACCTCACTATGCAGATATTTTCTCTTGAACAACAAATCATTAACTCTGATGAGGTCCACTTCGTAGCTTATAGGAAGAAAACCCAGTTCAAAGTGAAAAAGCAAATGGGCCCATTCATTTGCAACAACGGACAAGTTGGACAAGAGGCCGACAAGTTACTGAACGATTCATGCCAATTTTGCAATCTTTCTCAGATAAAAATTTTCAACTCTGGGTAATTAAAATGGGGGGTCTACTTGATTCATTAAATTTATGGGAATTTGTTCAATAAAGTTCTATAAATTCTCAAGGTAAGAGTAGAGGTGGAGTAGCATTGTTTCTTATTATATTAGCACTGGACGAGAACAAGTTGTCTAGTATTTTGCATGAATATGGTGAAATAGATAATGAAAAAGTATTTTGGGATATTCTTGAAATTAAGTACAATATGAAATGGGGTAAGAAAGCTTACAAATATGAAGATAAAGCTTTAGTAGCAGATCTATAGAAAAATTCTGAGATTGCTAAGAGAAACGTTTTGGAGGACTTAGTAGTAGCAGATGAGTTGAAGAAAGTGAATAGCCTCTTTGAAGTAGAGATGGTGAATTCAACAACAATGGATGCTAATGTTAAAGAGGAAATTGAAAAATTTGATGATGGATGTTTGTTTTATGAAAATGAATTGCAGGTTATATTTGAAAAGTATTAATTGATAAACTATTGTTTTTTGTTGATAAAGTGGAAGAATATCAAGAGGAAATTGTAGTTGCAATTAAATGGACAAGGAAATCTGAAGATGCCAAAATTGATTATGATGCCAAAATAAATTTTATTGAAGAATGGGTTGAGAAACCTTTTGAACAAATTGATGTAGGTCTCAAAGCAGCAGAGGGAATAGTGAAGGTTCTTGAAAATGAGCACAATGGTAAATCAATGAATGATTCATATGATATGGAACTGGAACTAGTGGAGGACACATTTGAAGAAGTTCCTGGTATTTTAATATATTGGAGCCTAGAGGAAATAAAAAATTATTATGTATTGATGAGGCAACAACCAAGTCAACAGGAAACTAGTGATGATGAAAATGAACTTGTTGAGAAAGGAGTTGACATGGATTAGTATCATCCTAGTTAGAATAAAAAGAAATATCCATACTTCATGATCTACAAGTCTGTTATCACAAAATCAGTACTGAAGGCTGCTAATCAGTAAGACCTTATGTAACTATTTCGGACCAGAATTTTAGCTAAGGATTAGCCTCCCTAACCTGAGAGGGCTCTCTCAAAATAAAATATTGATTTATCTTTAAGCACAAAGAGGGCTAACTCTTGAAATGAAAATTTAGTAAATATGCTGGTTGGACAGACAACATAACATCTCTTCCATTCAGCTCATGGAGTCAAACATCTTTTCAGTAAACTATCAATTGCTCATTCATAGAAGCCAAGGCATGTAATGTTTAAACATTCAATACATTTCTCAAATAACCATCAACTCATAAGTACACACAGGAAGTCTGAGCACTAGGTGAATTTAGAGTGATTGTATACCTAAAGAGCTGTAAAACATGAAGGACAAGAACCTCAACTTATAAGTATACACAGGAAGTCTGAGCACTAGGTGAATTCAGAGTGATTGTATACTTATCAAGCTGTAAAACATAAAAGATTAAACAAAACCACAAACATCTTGAGCATTTAACAAAGTATGAATCTTGGGAAGAATAAACATTCTTTCTATTACTGTAAAAAAGCTTTATACACAGGCCAATATAACTCTGTTTTTATTGCGTAAACATCCAACCCTCATTACATCAGAGTTTCCTCTATATATAGGAAACTATTCTTAACTACTTTGAGCTTCCTCCTCCAGCATGAGGGGAGCTTGATGACCAACATTTACTATCCTTATCTATCTTAACAGACTCATTAAATCTACTTAAGCATTAAACTACAATTACAAAAGAGTTCTAATCAAACTTAAACTCTAATTTATTCTCCTCGTATCTTGATTCCTTTCTAGGTCTTCAACAGCTGTCTCCTTTAGTTATGTCCGTGATTGCTGAGATAAGGATGTATGAAACCAAATTAGCTTTGAATGTTGAACGTGTTGATAGTTCATGTATCATAATAATAATCCCCTGTTTTCACGGTCTTTGTTTCCCATCATCCTTCGAAAGTTTAGGCATGTGTTCCCAGTTGTTTAATACTTCAAAATTTGATGAGCATTACCATCTTTCCAGGTATGTTGGAAGCCTCGTTAATTGAACAAGTGTACAAGCCAACATCTTCGTATGCATCTTCAACCAAACCCTAACCACTGGTAATAAAGTACCTTTATTAAAGTTCTAGCTTAAGACAAAATCTTTTACCTTTATAAAGGATGGACACTTGTCAATATTTGAATGGATCTGATAGCCTCATATGGTTTCCTTGATGTTCATTAGCCCTTTTCTCCAAAATCTGCTGACCTCATCATTAGACTTGTTATTTTTTCCAAAAAACAGCATCTACAGCAGTTTTGTAGCGCGCTACGAAACTGCTGTTCTTTTCAAAAACACAGTCTTCAATAAATCTATCAATATTCTTTGTGACTGCAACAGCTTTGCTTCTGGCTTCAAAAACTCCTAATTTACCTTGATTTTATATGTTGTGATTACATGCCTCAAAAACCAATGAACTTAAGAAAAATAAAGCAAAATCTTGGGGTACCACCTGACTTTTAAAATTTGCAATTTTATTTGGCAGCTAACTTATTTAGCTGAGCTTTTAGTTTTGCAACCTCCTTTTCCATGGCTGCGATTTCTGCTACGGATTTCTCCATATTAGCCATTTCTTTCTCGGTTGCCTCCCATTGTTCTTTTGAAGATGTAGTCTTGGTTTCTTTGGAAATGGGGACCTTTTTATTCATATCTTTCTTCTTGATTTGTTTTGCTTTTTCTGTTCTGGGTAGCTGCTTCTCCATTTCTCTTGCTTGTCTTCTTGTGTATGGTTTTATTTTCATTTCCTCCGCCTCCTCTGCTTTAGGCAGTTGTTCAATTACTTTTGTTGTAGGTACCTTCACAGCTACCTCTTCCCTGTGCAATTGCTCAGCTACTTTAATTTGCCTCCTGGTGACTAGCCTTCGCGGTTTGAACATAAATTCATTACCAGGTTCCTCAAACTTTAACCTCTTTGAGGCCTTTGATTTTTTGGTGCTTTCGGGTGATGACTGAGTTAGGTCAATATGCATTGACTCAAGCTGCCCTGATTTAGCTTATTCAAAATCAATTGCCTCAAGCAAATCATTTAAACTGGCTTTTGATATAGGGCTTTCTTCCACAGCTATTGATTTGCCCTTTTCTTTACTTAACTGACTTCTGGTTTTGACTCTTGATACCTGTTCAACTCCACTTGACCCTGGTGCATTTTTATTATGCTTGATTTTCTCCTTTGGTGAAGATTGCAGTGTCTCTTTGATAATTAATGGCTTTATTGATTCCTTCAATTGGGTTTTGGTTTTCTTCTTGCCTTTTATCTCCTTTTTTAGTTCAGCAAGAGTAGCTTCTTCAGTTGACCTTTCTCTTTCTCTAACAAGCAGTGGGGTGAGGCCTGTCTTACTCTGAAAACCAGCTATAAAAATAAAAGAGTCCCAATCTCGACCAATCTTCTGCAAGTTATCCAGCACTAATAGTTTTATTAAACCATGGTGAAACAATGATGTCTCACACTCATCTTTCCTCAATTGAATCTTGTCACACATCTTACTAAGACTTCGGAACAAGTAGAATGGGAGATCTATAAATGTCTTTCCTGTAAAGTGCAGCAGCAGTTTGAAATGATAGGAGTAGACCTTGTTATACCTCCCTTCACAGGTTAAATATTTCTGAATGCATGTTAGGAGGAGTGCATAGTGTTCTTTTACATAGTGTCTTGGCACGGCCTTTGTGAGATCTTCATTAACATAAGGCTCCTTCAGGAACTCCTTGCAGGGGTTCATATCAAATTTGAAATTTTTGAACCACTCCTGCCCTCCTCTTGGGATTTCAGTTACCCTAGCAATCACCTCTGAAGATACAGGGAACTCTAGCATAGCTACTTTAGAACTTAAACCAGTAAAATTTAAGGCAAATGCTTTCGTTACCTCAGCATGCCCCCCTTGTAGCTTTTCACAAAAAGACCAACAACCAGCATTCTGAAAAGCTTGTCTCACACCTTCATCTCTCAATGCGAGATCCAATCCCACAGGCTCAGTTCTCTGACACCTTCCAGACCGATGCCCCTTCTTCTCCATTTTTCTTTGAACTCCTTTGCGCAGAGAAACACTAACAGCTTCAATCTTCAAATGCAAACTCAAACTTTGAACGCCGGCTCACTTGCAATCAGGTTCTTTATAGAGAATGAATTCGGGCTCTTCTGCACTTAACAGTCTTATCATGCAAACGGACCAATTCATGCAACATCACCAAAAATCATACCACTATCAGCATTTCAGACCATTTGAATGATTTTTTGTGCGTGGTTATGAACCTATTGGGGGAATGATGGCTTATACTTGCTTGAAAGGACGTCATTCTGACAATTAAACGGACGGACATACTGACTCATCCCTCAAACATGACATTCTAAGAATCAGTGCTGTTTAAATCCCCGAATCCGCGATTTCGTAGCGCAGACAGATATGAGTTGACAACATGCGCTACGAAATGGCTGGTTGATGACATGCTGTGAAGAACTAAAACATCATTGCGCTGCAAAATCAACCAATGAAATTGCGCTGCAAAAATGCGGAAAGGACTAGTGACGTATATAAGACAAGACATATCTAATATAATAATGATGGAGGATAGCTAACGGTTTTTGAAAATGGTTCATATGAATATCTTTATAAAACACAATCCCTAAGTAGCAAACATAGGGCAATAACCATTAGACACCTAATTTTTGGACAACATTATGTTATGGACAACATTATGTACATATCACTGCAGTTCTAGGTGATAATAGTTGGCTCCACTTGGGATAGTGTGCTCCTGTAGTACACTAAGAACTCGTAGAACCAATGTCTTTGTCCATTTTATTAAACTCACCCACGACTGACAAGAATTCCTTTCAAACTTTGTGGGCCTTCTCCTCGGGCTAAAGCTTTCCTGTTCAGCTTGTCATTTATTTTCAACTGGAAACATTCATAAAACGGTTATATACAATGCTCATGAGACACTTGGTGGATTTTTACTGATTGTAATGCTTTAAGAACCTGCCATTAACAGGCCCTCCAGCATATGGTGATCCATCAACTTCTTGCAGAATATAGGTGTTATTTCCATGGAAAGCAGAAATCTGATATGACCCCTTCCCTAAATTCTCAAATTTGCCATGTTTACCGTTTTCTTCAATTCTAGCTTCCCACTTCAAGACTTTGTCATTAACCTGGAATGTAACCTCTTTAATATTCTTGTCAAATGCTCTTTTGACTCGATTCTGATTTTGTTGATGACCTTCAAACACTTCATTTCTCTTTTCCTGCAAAGCTATCAACTGATTAATCTTCCACTGTATGGCATTTGGTTCTTCTTCTAATCCTTGGATTAGCTTCATAACCGGTACCCCAAGAGATGTTGGGAAAATAGCCTCTGCTCCATACACAAGTTCATATGGTGATGTTCCAATAGACCTTTTTGTGAAAATGCGATCAGCCCACAAGGCATACTTCAACTTCAAGTGCCAAGCCTTTTTATTTTCTTGCAGCAGTTTCTTGATAATTCTCACAAGACTTTTGTTTGAACTTTCAGCTAGGCCATTTCCCTGTGGATAGTAAGTTGTGGAATGACCAAGGGAAATATGGTACTGATGACAAAAATTTATCATTCTTTTAGACTTAAAAGCCTGAGCATTGTCTGTAATAAGTTTCAGTGGACAACCAAACCTTGACAAGATATTATTTTTCTAAAAAGGAAATTATCATTGAATCATTAGCTTGCCTTGTTGGTACTGCCTCTATCCACTTTGTGAAGTAGTCTGTGGCTGTGAGAATCCAGCGATGCTGCCCTGATGAAGGAGGATGAATTTCCCCTATAAAATCTACTCCCCATTGCTGGAAGGGTGCTTCAACATAAATAGGAACCAATGGCATAGGCATGAGCTTTATTTTACCTTCAAATACTTGGCATTCATGACATGAAGCTATCCTTTTATAAATATCTCTTAACATAGTTGGCCAAAAATACCCAGCTCTTATAACTCTGTTTGCAGTAGCTTTCCAATAGTGATGGCCTCCACAATCTCCCTTATGGAATTCATCAATTACCTTTTCTTCTTCTTCTTCAATGAGACAATTCACCAAAATCCCTCCTGCATCCTTCCAAAATAAATTCTGCTCATATACAAAGTATCTAAGAGATTTTAGCTTGGTGAACCGAGCCTTAGATTTCGAAAGGTTATCAGGGGCTCTATTGTGCTGTAAAACAAATGCTACATCCCTATACCATTCTGATGTCAAAAACTTTTCATTTATTTGGACCAATTCTTCTTCATTCTCGGAAATCTCTGATATTTCTGCACTGAAATTAATATCAATGCAGTCCAAGTTTGACTGAGTCAACAATTTTGCTAAGACTTGACCCTTTATCAATTTAGTGGGCTTAATTTCAATGTCATACTCTAATAGCTTGGCTATCCATTTTCCCCTTTTTCCATCTGGGTCAGCTTGTGTAAGAATATCTTTTATAGCAGCGCTTGGCACATATGCAATAATATGAGAATGCAGCACATAAATTCTGAAATCTTTAATTGCTTTCACCAATGCATATGCTTGTTTTTCTAAGATATTATATTTCAGTTCAGCATTAGCCAATGTCTTGCTAAAGAAAGAAATGGGCTGTTCAATACCTTGATTCCCTTTTTGCAACAAGACTCCAGCTATTGTATCCTCAGAAGCAAATGTGAAAACCAGAAAATCTTTGGTGAAATCAGGGCTGATAAGGACTGGTGCTTGAGTAAGTGCCTTTTTGATTTCTTCATATGCCTTCCTTGCTTCAGCTGTCCACTTAAAATCTACTCCTTTCTTCAACATCTTTGTAATATGTTTAACTACTTCAGCAAAGTTAGGAATGAACCTTCTAACAAAATTTACCTTACCAAGAAAAGATTGAATCTCTTTCTTGTTCCTTGGCAAATCTAGCCCTTGAATGGCGCTGACTCTATTAGGATCAATCCTAATTCCTTCTTCAGATATAATA
>APFE031032279.1:0-30761 GCA_000404065.3 Pinus taeda | reverse complement strand
GAAATGAAAATTTAGTAAACATACTGGTTGGACAGACAACATAACATCTCTTCCATTGGGCTCATGGAGTCAAACATCTTTTTAGTAAACTATCAACTGCTCATTCATAGAAGCCAAGGCATGTAATGTTTAAACATTCAAAACATTTCTCAAATAACCATCAACTCGTAAGTACACACAGGAAGTCTGAGCACTAGGTGAATTCAGAGTGATTGTGTACCTAAAGAGCTGTAAAACATGAAGGACAAGAACCTCAACTTATAAGTATACACAGGAATTCTGAGCACTAGGTGAATTCAGAGTGATTGTATACTTATCAAGCTATAAAACATAAAAGATTAAACAAAACCACAAACATCTTGAGCATTTAACAAAGTATGAATCTTGGGAAGAATAAACAGTCTTTCTATTACTGTAAAAAGTCTTATACACAGGCCAATATAACTCTGTTTTTATTGCATAAACATCCAACCCTCATTACATCAGAGTTTCCTCTATATATAGGAAAATATTCTTAACTACTTTGAGCTTCCTCCTCCAGCATGAGGGGAGCTCGATGACCAACATTTACTATCCTTATCTATCTTAACAGACTCATTAAATCTACTTAAGCATTAAACTGCAATTACAAAAGAGTTCTAATCAAACTTAAACTCTAATTTATTCTCCTCGTATCCTGATTCCTTACTAGGTCTTCAACAGCTGTCTCCTTTAGTTATGGCCGTGATTTCTGAGATAAGGATGTATGAAACCAAATTAGCTTTGAATGTTGAACGTGCTGATAGTTCATGTATCATAATAATAATCCCCCGTTTTCACGGTATTTGTTTCCCATCATCCTTCGAAAGTTTAGGCATGTGTTCCCAATTGTTTAATACTTCAAGATTTGATGAGCATCACCATCTTTCCAGGTATGCTGGAAGCCTCGTTAATTGAACAAGTGTACAAGCCAACATCTTCGTATGCATCTTCAGCCAAACCCTAACCACCGGTAATAAAGTACCATTATTAAAGTTCTAGCTTAAGACAAAATCTTTTACCTTTATAAAGGATGGACACTTGTCAATATTTGAATGGCTCTGATAGCCGCATCTGGTTTCCTTGATGTTCATTAGCCCTTTTCTCCAAAATCTGCTGACCTCATCATTAGACTTGTTATTTTTTCCAAAAAACAGCATCTACAGCAGTTTCGTAGCGCGGTACGAAACTGCTGTTCTTTTCAAAAACACAGTCTTCAATAAATCTATCAATATTCTTTGTGACTGCAACAACTTTGCTTCTGGCTTCAAAAACTCCTAATTTACCTTGATTTTATATGCCATGCTTACATGCCTCAAAAACCAATGAACTTAAGAAAAATAAAGCAAAATCTTGGGGTACCACCTGACTTTTAAAATTTGCAATTTTATTTGGCAGGTAACTTATTTAGCTGAGCTTTTAGTTTTGCAACCTCCTTTTCAATGGCTGCAATTTTTGCTACGGATTTCTCCATATTAGCCATTTCTTTCTCGGTTGCCTCCCATTGTTCTTTTGAAGATGTAGTCTTGGTTTCTTTGGAAATTGGGACCTTTTTATTCATATCTTTCTTCTTGATTTGTTTTGCTTTTTCTGTTCTAGGTAGCTGCTTCTCCATTTCTCTTGCTTGTCTTCTTGTGTATGGTTTTCTTTTCATTTCCTCTGCCTCCTCTGTTTTTGGTAGTTGTTCAATTACTTTTGTTGTAGGTACCTTCACAGCTACCTCTTCCCTGTGCAATTGCTCAGCTACTTTAATTTGCCTCCTGGTGACTGGCCTTCGTGGTTTGAACATAAATTCATTACCAGGTTCCTCAAACCTTAACCTCTTTGAGGCCTTTGATTTTTTGGTGCTTTCGGGTGATGACTGAGTTAGGTCAATATGCATTGACTCAACCTTCCCTGATTTGGCTTGCTCAAAATCAATTGCCTCAAGCAAATCATTTAAACTGGCTTTTGATATAGGGCTTTCTTCCACAGCTATTGATTTGCCCTTTTCTTTACTTAACTGACTTCTGGTTTTGACTCTTGATACCTGTTCAACTCTACTTGACCCTGGTGCATTTTTCTTATGCTTGATTTTCTCCTTTGGTGAAGATTGCGGTGTCTCTTTGATAATTAATGGCTTTATTGATTCCTTCAATTGGGTTTTGGTTTTCTTCTTTCCTTTTATCTCCTTTTTTAGTTCAGCAAGAGTAGGTTCTTCAGTTGACCTTTCTCTTTCTTTAACAGGCAGTGGGGTGAGGCCTGTCTTACTCTGAAAACCAGCTATAAAAATAAAAGAGTCCCAATCTCGACCAATCTTCTGCAAGTTATCCAACACTAACAGTTTTATTAAACCATGGTGAAACAATGATGTCTCACAGTCATCTTTCCTCAATTGAATCTTGTCACACATCTTACTAAGACTTCGGAACAAGTAGAATGGGAGATCTATAAATGTCTTTCCTGTAAAGTGCAGCAGCAGTTTGAAATGATAGGAGTAGACCTTGTTATACCTCCCTTCACAGGTTAAATATTTCTGAATGCATGTTAGGAGGAGTGCATAGTGTTCTTTTACATAGTGTCTTGGCACGGCCTTTGTGAGATCTTCATTAACATAAGGCTCCTTCAGGAACTCCTTGCAAGGGTTCATATCAAATTTGAAATTTTTGAACCACTCCTTCCCTCCTCTCGGGATTTCAGTCACCCTACCAATCACCTCTGAAGATACAGGGAATTCTAGCATAGCTACTTTAGAACTTAAACCAGTAAAATTTAAGGCAAATGCTTTCGTTACCTCAGCATGCCCCCCTTGTAGCTTTTCACAAAAAGACCAGCAACCAGCATTCTGAAAGGCTTGTCTCACACCTTCATCTCTCAATGTGAGATCCAATCCCACAGGTTCAGTTCTCTGACACCTTCTAGACCGATGCCCCTTCTTCTCCATTTTGCTTTGAACTCCTTTGCGCAGAGAAACACTACCAGCTTCAATCTTCAAATGCAAAATCAAACTTTGAACGCCGGCTCGCTTGCAATCAGGTTCCTTACAGAGAATGAATTCGGGCTCCTTCGCAACTTAACAGTCTTATCATGCAAACAGACCAATTCATGCAACATCACCAAAAATCATACCACTATCAGCATTTCAGACCATTTGAATGATTTTTTGTGCGTGGTTATGAACCTATTGGGGGAATGATGGCTTATACTTGCTTGAAAGGACGCCATTCTGACAATTAAATGGACGAACATACTGACTCATCCCTCAGACATGAAATTCTAAGAATCAGTGTTGTTTAAATCCCCGAATCCGCGATTTCGTAGCGCAGACAGATATGAGTTGACAACATGCGCTACGAAATGGCTGGTTGATGACATGCTGTGAAGAACTAAAACATCATTGCGCTGCAAAATCAACCAATGAAATTGCGCTGCAAAAATGCGGAAAGGACTAGTGACGTATATAAGACAAGACATATCTAATATAATAATGATGGAGGATAGCTAACGGTTTTTGAAAATGGTTTATATGAATATCTTTATAAAACACAATCCCTAAGTAGCAAACATAGGGCAATAACCATTAGACACCTAATTTTTGGACAACATTATGTTATGGACAACATTATGTACATATCACTGCAGTTCTAGGTGATAACAAAGTCCAAGAATAAATTTCATCCATATGTTGATGCAAAGAAAGTTAAAATGAAGTCATATTTGTAAGCCTAGCTGAGACTCAGACTAGCATGCATTGTTATGCATTGTTGAAAATTTGTTTCTCCATTAAGGGGGGATGTTAGAATAATGTAGAAATGGAAGTGTCTAGTAATGTGATAGGTTTGTTGAGTTGTCTTCTTAGATATATGTGAGTTACGAGATGTTCTAGAAGTCATTGATTTCTAGCATAAGTGAGTTGTATATGAGTCATAGACTCTACCTTCCATGTTGTTATGCCCATAGAGTCTTGTGATCCCATCATTATATAGTGGGACATATTGTGATCTGTGTGTGATGAGTTAGTATGCAGGCTTAGGCTTGAACTAAGAATATGTTCCATTGTGTCAACTCTGTGTTTTCTAATACCATTAGGTAAAACCGTACATAAATAGGTATCTAATTAAACCTATAGACCTGTAGGATGGGAGTAGAGGAATTTGATTTATGCACATACATATATTGCATTTGCATGTTTTTACATTCAAATGTTTCATAAAGGAAAAAATCTTCAGTCATCATTCTTCATAAGGTACACATAAATAAATCTATACTAAATTGTCATCACCAAGGGTTTGACGAGGTTAACATGGGATGTCGGTCATGTCCAATGCAATCACAACTTAGATATGCTAATCCTAGTAGAGAACGAAGTTTCAAGGTAGAATTAGGATGCATTGAACTATTTATAATGGTTATCTGGCTACCCAGGTTAAAAATTCATAAACTAGCTTCTCCCTTCGAAGTATAGATTGAGAAAATTTAAGCGTGGTAGTCCTAGAGACTCTGAAGGTCCTAAGAAAAAAAATACAATATGCAACCTCAAGATTTCCATTCTAGAGAAGGCCACCAAGGGGCTCAAAACCTTGCCTTCATCTTCGACATGGGAAACAAATAATGGAAAATGAATAGCGTAACCAAAACTAAGTTAAAATTTAAAGTTATAAATGTGGGAGAGACATTTTGTTAGTTAAAATATATTTTTTATTATTGAAATAAAGTACAAAGGAAAAATTGTTTAATGTCCATGATAATTGTGATAATTTAATCTCATGCCTCCATTTGTGGAGATTTCCAAAAATTTACAGTTTTATTAAATTTCAATGGCATAAAGATTATAGAAGCCATATTTTAAAATAGACACAACAATTTACTAAAAAATATTTTATTAATATAGATGTATTGATCCAAGTGGATGTTGGTGGGAACCCACCTATCCCACATGGACACCCACAACTATCTCTTTAATTTTTTCAGTTTTCGTAATTGTAGCACAATTTACTATTTCTAGCAGTTTTTCAGGTCATGAACTTCCAGAGCCGTTTTTAGGCTGTAAATGACGTTGTTTGGGAAATATGGGAGCAACATGGGTCCATAAGCTGGTGTTTCTCTTCCCAAATTTTTGGTTCTTAGATGTATCTTTCTAACGAGATATTGTGCGCATAAAACGGAGATCGTATGGCAAAGTTACGACCCCGGGAAGTTGATATACCAATTTACCCAAACGAGGCCCACAATTTGGCATTTCATCTTCTAGGGTTAGGGTTTTGGATGTTTAGGGTTTCCCATTGTTTCTAAACAATAAAGAAACCTTCAAGCCTCATTGTAACACAGTTCAGAGGCATTAGTCACCACATTTCTTCTCAGAGATAAGCTACAATCACCCTAGCTGGTTTATTTCTATTTTTGTTTGTAAGCATGTTTCAGTATTTTACAATAATGAAATGAAGTATTATTTCCACCGCATCTATATATTTATGGTTATATCTATAATTTTTTGTGTTCGTGTTTAAATCCGGATCAGTGATATTAGAGTGGTCTACTATTTCTCTGTTTTTCTTTGCATGTTCCCAACAATGTCGGGATATAAGGAGTTCGGGCTTGAACTAGTCGAACCTTTGCAAGAATAGCCTCGCAAATCTCGATGGCTTCCGATGGTGGATGGAAAGAAAGACAAGGGGGTAGGAGATCCTATCCAAATCTTGCTTAAAGAAGCCCTCGAGTGACAAAGGAACGTTGTGATGGACAACTTTGCCCAGATCCTTCAGTGGCTACCCAGAGGCAACACATCAGCTTCCAACGGCTACTCTGGAAATGCCACACCCTTTAAGATACAAGTTAATTTTGAAATACCCATATTCTAGGGTGAAATAGATGCAGATGTCGTAGCAAAATGGTTAAATATGATAGAAGGGTATTTTTTTGTTCATGATTTTTCCAATCGTGAAAAGATTATTTTCACTCTTCTCAAAGACGCCCCCCACGTCAAAGACTGGTGGGAAACCTACGGTGAGAAAAAGGATGAAAGTACGGGCTCACTATTTTCAGCTACACCCAATTGGAATTCATTATAGGATGCCATCAGGGAGCAATACTACCTTGTCAAAATCTATGAGGACAAATACATAAAGTGGACCATGTTGTGGCAGTGAAGGGACAAAGATTTGTTGGAGTTCACAAACATTTTTCATACCCTTCACACATAGTTGGGTATGAAATATTATGAGCTACATTTGGTACTCAAATACCGCGGCTGCCCACGCAAATACATCCAGGAAGAGATGGAGTTCCTGAACATCTCCTCGCTTGGCACGACATACTGATACACTGTCAAAATCAAGCAGAAGTTTAAACAGAAGAAGCGAGACTTTGGATTTGCAAATCTGAAGACCGAAGGACAAAGAAAAGGCGAGGTGACCTAAGGCAACCCGTTGAAGCCGCAAGAAAAGAATAACAGCACGAAGTCAAAGAAGGACATAGGAAAGTGGTGTGAGTTCCATAAGATCCCCACTCACAACACAAGTGAGTGTCGGACCAAGCAGACGCTAGTGGCCGAGTTGACGGCTTTAGAATCAGATACATGGTTTAACCATGAGTCAGAACCCGACAAGGGGAATGGAAAAGGGAAGAAGATCTTTTATGCAGAGCCTAATGCCATTCTTGCCACTACCAAGATCTAGAAGAATGAGCCCGAAGATCCAGAGGAGGGGGAGAATCTTTTCCACTAACAGATGTGGGTGAAGGGTTTGCCGCTGCAATTCATTGTCAACAATGGTAGCCAAAATAACCTAATTTCAGCAAAGGTTATGAAGTTGTTGGGCCTAGTGACTAGACCACACCCGCAACCATATAGTATCAGGTTGCTCCACCAAGGACGAGATCTTCCAGTTTGCTAGCAGTGTTTCCTTCCCTGCAGCGTCAAACCCTTCACAAATAAGATATTGTGTGATGTTACACCTATGGATGTTTGTGATGTATTATTAGGCCAACCATACTTGTGGAGGAAACATATTGTGTATGAGTCAAGTTCTCGTGTTGTTATTGTTTCTTTGGGTAATTCATTATATAGGATAGCATAGGTAGCCCCACCTAGCACCAATTCTTTGATCGCTGCTAAGAAAGACAACAAGATCATCTCACAGACTAGGAAATTTATTTTCTACCTGGTTCACTCGCAAAGTATGGCGGAGATGGTCGCCACATCCATGACCGCCACGAAGGGTTCCTCCACATAGCAGTAGCAACAAAGAGATATGGTCATGACAAAACATGGGAACAACTTCTCCTCACCCACGAGGGTACCACGCAAGGTTCAGGTGGGCAACAAAGTTTGGTCGCGTCAGTAGAAAGAACACCTTACCAGGACCCACCAGAAGCTCAGACCACTCCGAAATGGTCCTTACACCATTACGAAGGTTGTGGGAAACAATGCTTTGGAGCATAGCATTCCCTCATTCCTTCGCCTGCACCAAGTGTTCAATGTATACCACCCTCAATCATGCTTCCCACCATTACTGGACACATCCGAGATTGCAGAACAACTCACCAGGGACTAAGTTCAGCAAATGGAGGAACTCAACGGAATGGGGACCATTCCTTCCTAAGGGGGGAGGAATGATCCAGGTAGATGTTAGTGGCCACACACCTATCCCACTGGGACCCCCATAACTATCTCTTTTAGTTTTTAAATTTCTGTAATTTTAGCACAATTTACTATTTTTAGCAGTTTTTCGGGTCCTGAACCTCTGAAGCCATTTTGAGGCCCTAAACGACATTTTTTGGGAAATCTCAGAGCAACATGGGTCCATGGCCCGGTGTTTCTCTTCCCAAATTTGTAGTTACTTGATAGATCTTTCTAATGAGATATTGTGCGTGTCAAACGAAGATCTTATGCCAAAGTTACAACCCCAGGAAGTTGATGTACCAATTTACCCAAATTGGGCCTACAATTTGGTGTTTCATCTTCTAGGGTTAGTTTTTTGGATGTTTAGGGTTTTCCATTGTTTCTTAACAATAAATAGGCCTTTGATAATCATTGTAACATAGTTGAGAGGCATGTGGCCGCAAAATCTCTTCTTAGAGATAAGCTACCATCGCCCTAGCTTGTTTATTTCTATTTCTATTTGTAGTTAAATGAAGTATTATTTCCACTTCATCTCTGTATTTATGGTTATCTTTATAATTTGTTGCGTTCCTATTTAAATCTGGATCATTTATGCATTATATTTCTCTTATAGGAACTCCATAACTCATTACAGGAATGCTACCATGTTATTGAAGATAATGGAGAAATGTATTTTAGGAGAAACTCGGTTCATTAGTTATGTGTATGCCTCAGATTAGGATTTAGTTCCTACTTCTTAGCTAGCTATTCTAACTTCCCTATATGTGTGTAGGCTATATTTTCATGATTTGTAATGATGAGCATGTATAACGTTCTATGAGAGGCAGTCTCCAGGTGAAGCCCTCACTTGAGAGTTGCTTAGTTTATTGAATAATATCTTTGTCTTCCATTTCTAACATGGTATCACATCTTTAGGTTTTAGTGAGGAAAAGCGAGATTGCTTCGGTGACTGAGAGTGCAGCGTGGTTGTAGTGTGGCCTTAGTGGTGGTGGCGGAGAACATTTTTGTTTCTTGATTAACGCACATTTTCGCTCAAGAAGCGCACTCTTCTATGTTGACAAGCGTCATTCCTTGAGCGGAAAAAGCATTGTTTGACCTCCACTTAACACGATTTCTTGTAGCACAGGCCATCAACACCGATTTGCATCGAATTTTTTTTTTTCTTCATTTGACTGAATTTCTGCAGTTTGATAAAATATTTGGATACATGGGGGTCAAATTCTGGCTGCGTAGGGATCAAATCTGTTGGATGGTGCTACGATAACCTTGGACTTGTAGTAACTGAGTCAAAAGTCGTGTGTGTAGCGGTGGTAACTTGAGTCAAAGGGAGTGTGGTGAATATGTTTGCTTGATCCATCTGCATGTTGTGGAGGCTATTAGGAGGCCGATTGGTGGAGCAACGAAGGAAGAGACCGTGAGGTTGCAAGCGAATCAATCACATTCTCCTTGTGGGTCGTGGTCGATCTGCGTAGAGGTGCAGCAGTTAAAGGAGTTTGTTGTAGTGGGAGGAACTAACAAGCTTAGATTTTCTCACAGCAATCAAAGGGCGAAGAGAAGTATTCCACAGTTTTTCGTAGAAGAAAGAACATGAATTTATGTTTGATCATCAACTAGAGAGGGAGTATCGTGACGATATGTGTAATCTCAAAATCATTGAAACTGAAGCAAAGGCTCTGTTGAATGCAGTTCGGCTAGAACTTGCTCTTAGTTCTCAAGGCTATGGTTTCTCCATATTCCTGATAAATTATGAACTTCCAACTTCTGATATAGTGAGGCAAAGAGCCAAAAACCCAATCATACATCTAGTGAGCTGAGTGTAGCTATGGCTAAAGAATATTTTTTAGGAAGATCATGCAATCTTTGTCGGTGGTTCTTTTGTGCGTGAGGCTAAGAGCAAGGTATTGTTTGTATGTGATCATTTCTTTTGTTGATCTATTTTTGAACCAAGGCAGGTCAAAAGTGAAAGGTAGACTATACTAAATTTGCCTTGCAGTTCGAGTGTTTTTCGGAGGCCGTGTTTTTATTTTTATTTTTGGGGTTATAATAATTATTTTTTAAAAATTGTTTGTCGTATGTGATAAAGTTTTTATACATGAAAAAAAGGTAGTCATTTTTTAAATGAATGAGGGTTTCTTAAAAAAAAAAAGAGGGATCTTGTTTTTTAGCATCAAATTAAAGGAATTTTTATTTAATTAACAGAGCACCTTTTTTTAGATTGCTCTTTCCATCTGGAGATAGATTTTTCTTCTAAAGTGTTGGAGGTCAAATTTTATATTTCTTCAGGGATACCTATCAAGATGAATAACCAGATGGTAGAGGCATATATGAATGAGAGCAGTAAGCTCGATAAATCAAATTACACGAATTGGAAATTTAAGTTGTAGACCTTGTTGGAGGGGCAAAATGTGTGGGCAATTGTAGCCGGTGATGAGTTGAAGTTGACCATAGCTACAAGCGTAACACTAGCAACAATTCAGGACTGTGAAAAGAGGGAGAAAAAAGCAAAAGTATTGTTAAAATTGTTAGTGAAGAACTGTTTTATCCCTCACATTTGTGAATGCAAACCAACAAACGACATCTAGAAAACCCTCAAGGACTTGTACGAGATGAAAAACACAAATCACTTATTGATTTTGAAAAGCAAGATTCTCACCATTAAAATGGAGGAGAATGAATGAGTGGTTATGTTCATTTATCATATCAATGAGCTTAGATATAAATGGGCGACATAGGAGAGAGTGTCAAACATTGATCTAGTCATAGTTACCATGAATGGTATGACTAATGACTATCAGATGTTCATCACAGATTCAAATGCGAGAGAGAAAACCCCCAATTTCGAATAATTGACAAGAATCATGATGTAAGAGGAAGAGAGGTGGATGACCCTACAACCACAGAGTTCAGATCTTACTCTAATGGCAAAGAAGCCCTTAAGAGGGAAGGAAAATGCAGAATAGAAAGGCAGAAGTACACCACAGAGAAAACCACCTCAAGGTATGTCCTCAAACAAAAGTGATTCAGGACCCAAATGTTTTTATTGTGATAGAGTTGGTAACATAGCTGAAAACTGTCAAAAGAAGAAGTTTGATGAAGGTTGCCATAGACATAAGATGCATGCATGACACTTTGTTGATGAAGATCAAAATTAGAATCTCAGATTGTTTGTATCTAATTTTGAATTCTCTATTGACAATGATGAAGCAGAAACCTGTTTTGCAGAATCAAGAGCTTCCACTCACATGACAAGTAAGAGATATTTGTTTAAGAATTTTAAAGAGACCTACAGTAGTGCAAATATCTACCTTAGTGATGATAGAGCGTACCAGATCAAAGGGTATGGTAATGTTCGTGTCATTTTTACTAATGGAAATATTAGACATATTCAAAATGTAATGTATGTACTTTGAATAAAAAAGAACATGTTCTATGTTTCTATGATAATAGGTCGAAACCTTAAGGTAGATTTTTTTAAGTCTTATTGTGTTATTAAAGATCTGTTAGATCGCACGAAGCCAATTGCATTAGGTATTCGAGTAGGAGGATTGTATAAGTTGAATGTAAGAAGCACACCACACCAAGGTTTGACCTCATTAGTTATGATTGCAGAAGACTTATGGCATCAAAGATTCGGTCATCTCAATTTGAATGACCTATTGCTACTTCGGAAATGAGGTATGGTGAATGGTCTTCTTGTTTTAAAGAATGCTCATGTTGATTGTGAAGCATTTTCTCTTGGGAAGATGCATGGAGATGAGTTTCCTGCAAATTTAGAAAGAAAGAAGAGAGATATACTAGAAATTGTGCACACTGATTTGTGTGGGCCGATGCAAACAAGGTCATTAGGATGTGCCTATTATTTCTTATTGTTTGTTGATGATTGCACGAGATTTACTTGGGTATGTTTGCTCAGAAAGAAGAATCATAATTCTGAATATTTTAAAGAGTTCAGAAGCATGATTGAAAAACAGACAGGAAAATTCATTAAAATTCTTCGCTCAGATCAAGGGGGAGAATACGAGAAGGGTGTTTTCATTAAATATTGAAAGTATCATGGGATAGTTCATCAGTTCATAATTCCCCACACTCTTCAACAGAACAGGGTTGTATAGATGAAGAACATAACCGTTGTGGAGTGTGCTCGAAGCATGTTAAAAGTTAAGAATCTGTCTGATGGATTTTGGGCAGAAGCAATAAATAGTACAATATATTTGAATAATAGGAGTCCAGCAAAAAAGCTTGATTTTAAAACTCAATTCGAAGCTTTATTAGGCTTTAAGGCTACAATTAATCATTTAAGAGTTTTTGGCTCCAAAGCTTTTTCTCATGTTCCAAAAGAGGATAGGAAGAAACTAAATTCAAAGGCCATTAAATGCATTTTTGTTTGGTACTGCACATAGTTTAAAGCTTATAAATTGTTTAATCCCTCTACCCATAAAGTTTTTGCAAGTAGAGATGTGGTATTCCATGAGTAGGTTGATGATGGAAACCATGAAAGAAGCAATGAAGATTGGCACATACCCTTTCTGGTGGAAGATGGAAGTGATGATAGGGACAACCATGAGAAGGAGAAACATCATCAACAACAACAGAAAAATGAAGATGTGGATGGTACATATGCAGGTAGCAGGCCAAGTCCACCAAGGGATGATCATAATAGATTTGAAGCCGGTCCACCACTTAGGAGATCAGGTGGGAAAATTCAGCTGCTAACAATATATAGGGATTGTGCTCATATAACTAGTATGTTAAATGTTGTTGAACCCTCTAATTATAAATAAACAAGTCAATATAGTGAATAGAGGGAAGCCATGGAAGAGGAATATGAGTCAATTCTTAAAAACAAAACTTGTGATCTAGTTGAACGACTTGAAGGAAAGCAACCCATAAGTTGCAAATGGTTATACAAGCCTAAATTTAAAGCAGATGAGAGATAGACAAATATAAAGTTAGGCTAGTTGCAAAGGGGTACTTGCAAAAAGAAGGTATACACTATGAGGAAACCTTCACCCCCATAGCCTTATTAAACACAATCAAAATATTAATTGCTTTATCCACCAAATGTGAAGCCTGCATTATTAAATGGGGAATTAAAAGAACATTATTTAATGCAACCTTAAGGTATAGTTAAACAGGGGGAGGAGAATTTGGTCTGTAGATTGAAGAAAGCATTGTATGGACTAAAACAGGGTCCAAGGTCATGGTATGATAAAATATAGTAATTTTTCCTATAACATATTTATAAAAGAAGCAAGAACGATCCTAATCTATATACTGTGTTTGATGAAAAGTGAAAATTGTTTTGATTTCTTTATATGTAGAGGATCTTATCCTTACAGGAAATGCTAATGGACTCATGAAAGAAATCAAAGAGCCGATGCCACAACTTTTTGAGATGAAAGATATCGGAGGGTTACACTATTGTTTGGGTCTTGAAGTCTGGAGGGATTATGGCGAGACTTTTATGTCTTAGGGAAAGTATGTGAGGAGTCAGTTGAAAAAGTTTAGAATGGATTAGTGCAAAGCAACATCAGTGCCTTTATAGAAGAATAGAAAACCTTAGAATAATGATGGTTCAAAGGAGGTTGTTGGAACATTGTATAGACAGTTGGTTGGGAGTTTAATTTACTTGACTACATCTAGGCCGAATTTGGCTTTTGCAATCAGTGTATTGAGCGAATTCATGTCAACGCCTCTTGAGAATCATTAGGTTGTAGCAAGAGGCGTCTTAAGGTATCTTCAAGTAACCTTAGACTTTGGTATTAAATATACTGATTCATTTGATGTTAAATTGAAAGGTGTTTCAAACTCAGACTGGGCCAAAAATCTAGATGACCGATGATTGATAACAGGCTATGCATTCAAAATTCAGTTCGGGGTCATTACATGGAGCAGAAAGAAGAAAAACATTGTATCCTTGTCTTTAGCAGAAGCAGAGTATCAAGCAATGTGTGTAGCAACATGTGAGGTAGATTGGTTGAGGAGATTTCTTGAGGATGTTGGAGAAGAACAAAAATGTGCAATTATTATCAGACGTGATAACCAGAGCTCAATGAAACTTACAAATACTCAAGTGTTTCATAAAAGAACAAAGCATATTGATACACATTTCCACTTTCTTAAGGAGAAGGTTCAGTCAAAGGAAATCCATATTGTATATTATAATACTTGTGACAATGCTACAAATATTTTTATCGAGCCTCTTGGAAGAATTAACATTGATTTATTTAGGGAGATGTTAGGGGTTCTTGTGAACCCTTTCTCCATTAAGGGGGAGTGTTGAAGATAATGTACAAATGTATTTGAGGAGAGAGTCAGTTCCTTGGGTTCCTTGGTTATGTGTATGCCTCACATTAGGATTTAGTTCCTACTTCTTAGGTAGTTTTTCTATCTTCTCTATATGTGTGTAAACTATATCTTCATGATTTGTAATGATGAGCATGTAGAGCATTATGCCAAACACAATCTTTAGGAGAAGCCCTCACATGAGAGTTGCTCAATTTATTGAATAATATCATTGTCTTCCATTTTTAACACATATAGAATTAGATAATGTTACCCTAGAATTAGATAATGTTATATTAAAGAAATATTGTTAATTTTCCTATAGGTAAATTTTAATGCGAATATAGAATAACTCTTTTGAAAAAGACAATTCCATCTTTATAGAAAAAGAAATCCTTGTGTAAATTAAATTTAAATTTATCATTTTGAGTTAAAAGTTGAAGTAGAAAAGATTATTGATATTTTCATTTTTTAACAATAACTATAAATAATTGCTTTTAAGAAATAACTTTTTTTCAAGTATATTTAATTGATTTGCGAAAAAAAAAAAAAAAAACAATGTTAATTTTTCATTGTGATTTGATATTTTTTATTTTTTTTTCTTAAGCTTGGCCAGAATACATCACCTCAATGCAGAGAGCAATTAAAGCAATGACTTCACATCGAGGGCTGCCTTAAAAGAGCACTATGACTATCCAAAACCCAATGCATATGATTAAGTTATTAATTAATATAGATAAAGAATTTTTTTATTATTTGATAATAAATCCAAAAAATTACTTTATTCGAAATTCATTTCATACCAACCAAAAATGATTAAAAAAAATAATTTCATACGGACATAACTAGATATAAGAAATATGGTAGCATAAATTGATTTTAAATTAGAACAACTAAGACAAGGTTGGTTTAAATCTATTAGATTAATAATTTTGATTACTATGTGTGATTTGTTTAAAGAAAAAAATATTTATTAGGTAAATCTTAATTTATAAATAATTTTGAAATGTTTTATTTATAATTTCTATGATCAAGTTAGGCATTGGAAGGTTTTCATGTATATTTTCTCGTGTTATTTGGTAGGGATTTGTTATATTTTCGGACTGGAGATTTAGTGACTTATCAGATTGAATTTTATATTCTCCACAATCTAATTTAAAACATTTAAAATGAATATTGGACCCAAAAAAATTTACTTTACTTCAAAAAAAACTCCAAAATATATAACAGTCACAGAGACTTGTTAGACTTACCACATTAAGTTTTAAATTCTCCACAATATAAATACATATATGAAATCAAAAACTCATTTAAAACATTTAAAATAAACATTTTACCCAAAAAAAATTCACCTTGTTTTAATCAAAATTCTAAAATATATCATACTTAGTCATTTTACTTATATATAATTAATATTTCTTATATATTTAAGAAAAGTTATCATAGGCTTTTTTTAACCAACAAACTGCTCTTTCTTCTTATCATCTTCTAACATTTGAAAACCTATTATGTAAAACAATTGTTTAAATCAGTGTAAGTAGAGGCAAACTTTGCCGGAAATGTTTTAAAAGCGATTGGGATATCAATATTATTCCCTCAAGCCTTCACCGTTGATAGTCCCAAGCTTGCTGGGCAAGCCTACATTTTTGTTGTCTTCATTATATTGGATTATATTTGTTCTGGATTATTGTTGAAATGTTACTTTCAACCGCAACGTTTTTTTCTTTTTCGAGAAAATCGCCAATTTCCCCGCACCGCATTTTACCGAACGGTGGTAATTCTCCAGGGGCAGCAATCACACTCACCGGCTGGCACGTGCACTGAGCAGTTTTGCAAAACAACCCTTCCTCGGCGCATAAAGTTCAGAAAAAAGGGTCATGCGATATTGACTGACAACCGTCCGATTGATATCAAGGTTTGATGCATAGGCTTGCATCATGGAGCTATTTATTACTTGACGTGAAGTGGAACTTTCACTGACAGCCAGTTTTATCAGTGAAACAATTAATGAAATTTACTGTGGTTGGTAAATATAGGTAAAGTTTTTAATTTTATTATTTTTTTAATTCACGGGAGTATGCCACAAGTAAACGTATTGTCATGTTTTTTTTTGTTGAAACAAAATGTAATGTAACACGCAGAAGCTTGAAAGTAAGAAGAAGAATTTTTTTTTACACACATCAGTGTAAATTTGCAAGCAGAAACAGAGGTTTTCTTTTTTGTAATGCACAGCAGTGCAGAGATAGGATGAAGAACTTAAGGCATCTAAAAGAAGGCGTTCTTGCTGTAATCCCTCTGTTAAGAGGAAGACCCTTTTGTAACATTTTTTTTTTTTTTGTTAATGAAAGCAAGTTTTTTTTTTGTGAAACTCTGTCTTTAGAAACAATTTTAGTTTCTTTGTGTTAAGAAAAAGACCATTATTCTATGTTCATTTTTGTTCTGGAATGATAAAAAAATTCCCAACATAGTATCAGAGCTTGTCCAGGGTCTTTGAAGATGTAAAAGAAGCTGAAGGAAGGATTTATTGTTTCATCAGCTTCTCTAGCAGAGTGAAGGCTCAGTCAAGAAAGAATCCAAAGTGTTTATCAAGTTACTCTCTGTGTTATTGTTGAGGACAGTCAGTTATTTTAAATACACAGTCAAATATTATGAAGCATAGTTAAGAGTGCAACAATGGCTGGAGCTAGCACTAGCATGGGTATCTTTAATACTCAACTCCCACAATTCAATGGGAAAAACTATGACTATTGGGCAATAACTATGAGAGCTTTGCTTACTTCCCAAGACTTATGGGAATTTGTTGAGGATGGTTTTGAAGAACCAACAGATGAAGATGAGTTTAATAATTTGACTCAGGTAGAGAAAGAAATATTGAAGAGCAATAAGAAGAAGGAGTATAAAGCCCTCTATTTTTTGTATTAACCAGTGCATGAGAGTGTGTTTCCAAGGATAGTAGCAGCCAAGAGATCCAAAGAAGCACGAAAAACTCTCAAGATAGTTTATCAAGGCATGGAGAAAGTGAATATAACAAAACTACAGTTGCTGAGGAGAGATTTTGAGAATATATGCATGAGGGAGTCAGATAATATTGAATCATTCTTCACACATGTGATTGGTCTAGTCACATAGATAAGGTCTCATGGAGAGATTCTTGAAGAAAGGAAGATTGTGGAGAAACTATTAAGGATCCTACCCTCAAGGCTTGATGTGATTGTCACCACCATAGAAGAGACAAGGGATCTCACAAACATTTCAGTTGATGAACTACATGCATCACTGATGAGACATGAGTAGAGATTGAGTAGAAATGAAAACTAATCTCTAGAGCATGCCTTCAAGACCCAGATGTTCTTTGGAAGAGGAAGAGGTCCAGGCAGAGAAAACAAGAGAGGAAGAGGTAGAAGCCAAAATAGAGGTGGAAGAAACAGTCCAGCAAATGCTCAAGGAAGAGGCAGCAATCCAAATCAGAACCAAGGCCAAGGTAGCAGCCAACAAAGTGAACAACATCATGCTCAAGAACAAAGGTATGATAAATCCAATGTCCAATGTCACTATTGTAAAAAATATGGGCATTATGCAAATGAATGTAGGAAGAAGCAGCATGATATGAATAATAGAACTAGTGCAAATTTCACTAGAGAAAATATGAGCCAAGATAATTTGTTTTTAGCATGTAATATGGTTGAAGCAAAGAGTGAAGATGTATGGTTTCTAAACTTCGGTTGCAGTAACCATATGACACGAAAAATAGGCATGTTTTCTATGTTATATCAGAGTGTGAAGTCATAAGTCACAATAGGGACTGATAGTAAAGTTTCTGTTATGGGAAAAGGAGAAGTAAATTTCTTAACAAGGAAAGGTTTAAAGAGAACCATAGCAAATGTTTATTATGTTCCTGGAATGAAATGTAACCTCATAAGTATTGGATAGCTTGTTCAAAAGGGGTGCAATGTTTTCTTTGTGAACGATGTATTCACCATCATGGATAAAACACCCAGCGAACAATGTATTGTTCAAGTGAAGATGACAACGAACAGGATGTTCCCTCTCAGAATGAAAGCATATTTAAAAAAAGGAGAAGAAATAGCAGCAGTGACACAAGAGGCTTTCCAAAGCGAACTAAAAGATGAAAATTGGTTGTGGCACTTGAGATTTGGACATTTCAACTTTGGAGGTCTTAACTTGTTGAATAGAAAATGAATGGTAAGAGCACTACCATTGATAGAGAAACCATAAAGCCTTTGTGAAGGTTGTATTTTGGCGAAACAACACAGAAAGTTTTCCATCTGGGAAAAGCATAAGGGCAAAAGCACCCTCAGAGTTTTTCCACTCAGATTTATGTGGACCGATGCAAACTCCATCACTTGCAAGAAGCCACTATATACTAACACTTATTGATGAATTTACTAGAAAAACTTGGGTTTATTTCCTAAAGAACAAAAGTGAAGTGTTTGAAAGATTTTGCAATTTCAAAGCACTTGTAAAAAACCAAAGTGGGTTGCATATCAAAGTTCTAAGAACTGACAGAGGAGGTGAGTATATATCCAAAGAATTTCTATGTTTTAGTAGAGAAAATGGAATTCATAAGAAGTTTACCACTAGGTACACTCCGCATCAAAATGGAGTTGCCGAAAGGAAGAATAGGACAATCATGGATATGGCGAGGAGTATGTTAAAGGCGAAGCATTTGCCGAATGATTATTGGATGAAGTTGTACACTGTGCAGCGTACATTTTGAATGAATTCCCTACAAAAGAAGTCATGAACAGAGTGCCGGAATAAGCATGGAGTGGGACAAAGCAAGGAGTTACCCACATGAAAGTTTTTGGATGTGTGGCTTATGCACACATTCCAAATCAACTAAGGAAGAAGTTGGATAGCAAACGGGAGAAATGTATTTTCATTGGATCCAGTGAGGAATCCAAAGCTTATAGGTTGTATAACCCATCCACCAAGAAGCTTATTATGAGTAGAGATGTTCAGTTCATTAAGAAGGAAGCTTCGGATGGAAGCATGGAGAAAACAATGAATGTTAAAAACTCTTTGTCTCATGATGAAGATGATAAGGAGATAGCTGAAATACATCCCCAAATAGCAACACCAACACAAGGTCACCAAGGGACACCCTTGAGGAGAAATGAAAGTGCTTCTCAAAGCGAACCACAAGGAGGAAATTCAAGTGCTTCTTCAAGCACTTGTACACCAAATGAAAGAGGTAAGAAGTTCAGAAATTTAAGTGACATTTATTAACAAGAGGCAACAAATGAAGATATGAACTCTTTGTTTGCTTTATATTGTCACGTTGATGAACCTTTTCATTTCGAAGAAGCAATTAAGGATAGGAAATAGATAGAAGCTATGGATGATGAGATCAACGCCATAGAAAGAAACAAGACATGGGATTTAGTTCAACTACCAAAAGGAAAAGAAGTCATTGGAGTTAAATGAGTTTACAAGACCAAGACTAATGCTAAAGTCAAAATAGAAAGACACAAGGCAATACTTGTTGTCAAAGGATATAAGCAGCAACACGAGAGAGACTATGAGGAAACTTTCACACCAGTTGCTAGAATGGAAACCGTGAGAGAAGTGTTGTCCATAGCAGCACAAAACAAATGGAAAGTTTACCAAATGGATGTGAAGTCAACGTTCTTAAATGGAGTGTTAATGGAAGAGGTTTACATTGAACAACCTCTAGGCTATGAAAAGAAAGGCCAAGAGCAAAAAGTGTGCAGACTAAAGAAAGCTCTTTATGGGCTGAAGCAAGCACCAAGAGTGTGGTACAACAGGATAGGTTCCTATCTACTGGAAGATGGATCTGAAAAGTGTGAGGGAGAACGCACCCTCTACATCAAAGAAAAAGATGGTAAAATACTAATTGTTGTGTTATATATTGATGATGTTATTTTCACAGGTAATGATGATTACCTTATTGAAAATTTCAAAACATTCATGAAAGAAGAATTTGAAATGACTGACATGGGTTTGCTAAGATACTTCTTAGGAATAGAAGTAGAACAAAATGGAAATGGGATTTTTATCTCATAAACGAAATATGTTAATGAAGTGTTAGAAAGATTTAATATGCAAGAGAGCAAAGCTGCAATCACTCCCACAGTGATGGGATTAAAACTCAGCAAAGAGGACAACAACAAGTATTTTGATCCTAGTTTGTACAAGAGCATAGCTCGCAACCTAATGTATTTCACTGCAACTAGGTTGGACATAAGGCATGTTGTTAGTTTGATTTCTAGATTCATGGAGAAGCCAAAAGAAGCACATTGGCAGACAGCAAAAACGGTTCTGAGGTATGTTAAAAGTACTAAAAGGTATGACATTTTATATACTACTTCAGAATGTTCATATTTAATTGGATACACTAATAGTGATTGGGCTGGAAGTGTAGATGATCAAAAAAGCACATCTGGTTATGTTTTTCATATGGGTTCAGGAGCCATTTCATGGGCTTCTAAAAAACAACTTATTGTAGCATTATCTATAGCAAAGGCAGAATATGTGGCTACTACAGTAGCAGCGTGTCAAACAATTTGGATGAGAAGGATGTTAAGGACTTTATGCCAAGAGTAAGAAAAAGGAACTGTGATTTTTTGTGACAATAGCTCAGCGATTGCATTATCCAAGAATTCTGTGTTTCATAAGAGAACAAAACACATTAACACAGAGTTTCATTACATTATGGAATAGGTAAACAATGGAGAAATTGTTTTAAAACACTGCAGAACTTAGGAGTAGGTTGCAGATATTCTGACCAAACCATTGGGGCAGAAAATTTTTGAATTTTTGAGGAAATGTCTGGGTATGACTGATAAACCAACAGTTGAAATTAAAGGGGAGTGTTGAAATGTTACTTTTAACTGCAACGTTTTTTTTCTTTTTCAGAAAACCACCAGTTTTCCCCGCGCTCCTTTTTACCGAACGGTGGTAATTCTCTAGGGGCAGCGATCACACTCACCGACTGACACATGCACTAATCAGTTTTGCAAAACAACCCTTCCTCGGCACGTAAAGTTTAGAAGAAAGGGTCGTGCGATATTGACTGACAACCGTCCGATTGATATCAAGGTTTAATGTACAGGCCTGCACCATAGAGCTATTTATTACTTGACGTGAAGTGGAACTTTCACTGATGGCCAGTTTTATCAGTGAAACAATTAATGAAATTTACTATGGTTGGTAAATGTAGGTAAAGTTTTTAATTTTATTTTTTTTTAAATTCATGGGAGTATGGCACAAGTAAACTTATTGTCATGTTTTTTCTTGTTGAAAAAAAATGTAATGTAAGACGCAGAAGCGTGAAAGTAAGAAGAAGAATTTTTTTTTTACACACAACAGTGTAAATTTGCAAGCAGAAACAAAGTTTTTTTTGTAATTCACTACAGTGCAGAGACAGGGTGAGGAACTTAAGGCATATGAAAGAAGGCATTCTCGCTGTAATCCCTCTGTTAAGATGAATATCCTTTTGTAACAGTTGTTTTTTTTGTCAATGAAAGTAATTTTTTTTTTGTATGAAACTCTGGCCTCAAAAACAATTTTAGTTTCTCTCTGTTAAGAAACATAGCATTATTCTCTGTTAATTTTTATTTTGGAATTATAAAAAATTCTCAACAATTATATTTTTGTTGTCTCCATTATTTGGATACTTATTCTTAGCATATTCCTAAATTAAATCAACGTCATTGATATGTGAATAAGGATTCAGATTTAGATGCCAAAGCAGGTACTTCACGTATGTCTCCAAGGAGACTCGGTCACAAATATTATTTTACGTTGAAATATACATACATCCAAATCACAATAAAACTTGCGTCGGTATATGTAGCCACATCTTTGGACAACGGACTAGATTAAACAATTCATAAGATGTATATAGAATTTCCGAATACAAAGTGGGCAACGCTTATTTTATGCGGACAATCCGGGGGCTATTATGTATTTGAGCAATACTTGTCTCCTAAAACTATGCACAAACGGATTGAATTTATGTAACACATTCAACCTATTTGTGTGTATTATTCTATGTTTGGATTATAAATATGCATGTCACAGGATGTTTGTCTTGCATATGCACCAGTACGGACCTTATAATCAGGCTGCTTCATCGAAATTATAGGTTGGATTTTAGGTAACTCTTTCCTTTAGGCCCACTTTGCCATGCCCCCAAGCCTACGGTGGTCTTTCAATCGTGCCAGCGAGGTGCGACACCACCCCACACTTTCTTTTTAACAATACTTATGTGTGCGGACATTGTCACAAAGATGTCTCAATGTGAAAATCAACCATTCTTAATCATGGTCAACCATGAACAATAATCATGGTCAAATTTTGACGAAGATAGTCTCTTGGTCCAATGTCACATTATGAAAACCATGGTCATCCATGGTACAACGTCACATTGGGACAAAGATTGTCTAAATATGAAATTCAACCATGGTCATTCATGTTCCAACATCACATTCCGACAAATATTTTCCCAATATGAAAATAAATCATGTTCAATCATGGTCCAACATCGCATTAACAAAGATTGTGTCAATATGACAATCAACCATTGTCAACAATAGTCAACCATATTTGTTTTAGGGTTTTTAATATTTATCTTAGGGTTTATATACCTTGGGTTTATAATATTAAACACTTGGGTTTAATATTATTCCCTTGGGTTATAATCCCTTGGGTTTCTAGTATTAATACATTGTATTTATTAGTCCCTTAGGTTTATAATATTAATCCTAAGGTTTTATAATATTAATCCTAAGGTTTATAACATTAATCTTAGGGCTTATATTACTAGGGTTTAATATTAACCATTGGGTCTAATGTTATTCCCTTGAGTTTATTATCCCTCAGGTTTTTAATATTAGTCTAGTGCTTTTAGTAATCACTTTGGTTTATAATATTAATCCTAGGGTTTTATTATTAATCATAGGGATTGTATTCCTAGGGTTTAATATTAAACCTATGCTTTACAAAATTAACCTGGTGGTTTAACATTAACCTCTTTAGTTTATAGTCTCGTTCGTTTATAATATTAATCCCTTAGGTTTATTAATATTAGGTTTTATGTTACTATGATTTAATATTAATCATAAGGTTTAATGTTATTCCCTTAGGTTTTTCATATTAATCTCTTAGGTTTATTAATCAGATAGGTATCTTTGTCCAACATTGCACTGTGAAAAAGGTTGTATCAATAAAAAAATAAACAATTTTCGACCATCATCAACCATGGAAATTCATATCCGTCGTCCAACATCGCAAGATTTGAGAAATATTGTCTCAAGATGAAAATCAACCATGGTCAACCATTTTAAACCACATTTAACAATGGTGTTATATGCGGTTTTATTAATGGTCTACCATGTTCCAACATCGGACGTGGGGTTATCCCTACTTTACCCACAATATGCATCTAGACCTATGCATAAACCATTTTCCTAGGAATAGATATGACCTACCAGGTCAAAACTTCATTAATAGTAATGGTTAAGGCCCTTTCCATTATCTCTCATGTGGAAACATATTAATATACTAACCCAAAGTCTAAACCCTCATTATCGGGACTTTAATAACCCCTTAACCTTCATTCCCTTTAATATTAGAACTCATACAACCCCTCTAAGCCATTATTAAATCCTTATTCCGCACCATATACAAAACCCTCTTTTAACTTTGGGCTATAATTATTCTTAACCTTAAGACCCTTCTATCGCACTTCAATCCATTATAAACCCTTTATAATTGATAACACGTAAAACCACATACATCATACCTTTTTCCACCAATCCTCAGTCTTTGCACAATTGTTGAGAATCACCTTTATCGCAGTCATTCATCGCTAGTTACCGTGGTCATACCAGATACATATATTTATCCCCCTCTGACTTCGATATGTGACTATCGGAAAATTTGAATAACACTTTTGCATAAAATCCCTTGGCACAACACTTTAGAGAAATACAAAGGAAATACATTAACTTTCTGCTCTGAACCATATAAGCGGATCTCAAAATTTATATATCTGCATTTATAAATATCATCAGGTCCACTCATTGGCCTTCACATTATCCTCCGCCGTTGATCTCCTCCTACAAATCCAATGATTTACATTGGTTTCGGGTTCCTAACATGCACAGGGTTTAACTGCCCAATAAAGTGATTTCCCCACTCTGCCCGCTGCTACGTGTCAAACACTAAGTGGAATCAGGTTCTCACCCTCTGATACTACTTACCATTCTTCCTGCCCCGATAATCTGCTTACACTAGTTAGAAACCTCTCCGACATGTATTACGGACCTGATGGGGTTCTAGGGTTCATTTGATAAGTTTTCGGTTCTACTACATATCGCGTCGCATTCGCTTCCTCCTTTTTCAAAGATTGCGATGCGATCCCAAGGTTCCACATTCTAAGATTTGATTTCGGCTATTGATTTATTAGATCTAATGGTTTTTGTTCAATGATAATTTACTCCTTCGCTATTCTGCTTACTTATGTTTTACACTATTTCTTCTGCGTATCTGTGGTTTTGGGGCTTCTTCAGGTTCTGGTCCTTCGGCTAACTACTTCAGGCTCTGCGTGCATCTATGATATGTAGAATACACTACTCACTCATAATTCATCGTTGATTCTTAACAACACACTTATGCATTAATCTTAATATTGATTAATATGAATACCATCTTTAATATTACCTTTAATATTATTAATATTTATAAATGTTAATTTTAATATTAGTTATTAATATTGATAATTACTAATTATTAATATTCATAACATTTAATTAACAATATTAAAATTACACTCAACCATGGTCAATATGAAAATCAACGTTCGTCAATCATGGTAAGCCATGGTCCAACATCATATTGTGAAAGAACTGTCCCAACATGAAAATAAACCATGGTCGACCATTATCGACCATGGTCAACCATGTTTCAACGTCGCATTTTGATGAAGATCGTCTCAATGTGAAAATAAATCATGGTCAAACATTGTCCACTATGGTCAACCATGATCAATAATCATGTTCACATTGTGGCAAAGATTGTCTCTTTTTCAAACGTCACATTGTGATAAATATTGTCTCAATATGATAATCAACCATGGTCAATCATCCTGAACCATGGCCATTCATGGTCAAACTAGGTCCAACATCACATTATAAGAATTATTGTCTCAATATGAAAATCATCCATGTCAACCATCTTCAATCATGGTATACCATGGTCAAATGCCACATTGTAACAAATATTGTCTCAAATGAAAATAAATCACGGTCAATCGTGTTCAACCATGGTCAATATGAAAATCAACCATGGGCCAACGTCCCATTGTCACAAAGATGTCTCAATGTGAATACCAACCATTCTTAATCATGGTCAACCATGGTTAATAATCATGCTCACATTGTGACGAAGATGGTCTCTTGGTCTAATGTCACATTATGAAAACCACGGTCATCCATGGTCAAACATGTTACAACGTGACATTGGGACAAATATTGTCTCAATATGAAAATCAACCATGGCCATCCATGGTCCAACACCACATTGCGACAAACATTTTATCCATATGAAAATCAATCATGTTCAATAATGGTCCAACGTCGCATTGACAAAGATTGTGTCAATATGAAAGTCATAATATGATCAACGATGGAGGTTTAGTTGTGTAAATGGAGGGTCAGATGTGAATATATGATTCAACTTTAGTGTTTAATCTTTAAATTATCTATATGGAGGATGTCAGCCCAATCGGTGATCGGGGTTCAGTGAGTGCAGTGAGAGGGAGTTGTACTAGGAATGCGGATTTGTCATTTTCTATGGTAGGGAATGTAATAATTTTGAAATCCAATCTTATGGGTTGCGGGTTGGGTTTTTGTGTATTACCTGTGTTATTCATATCTCTCAATAGTAGGGATGGTTCCAAGGTTTAAAGGTTTAAAGCCAACTCTGCTTCAGATAGGTCATGTGCACCTTTTCTTTGGTAAACGCAATGAAGTTTGGTTTACCTTGTAAAATATGTAATGTACTTGTTTGGGTTAATAGAAAGCTCCATTCTTACTTGACCAGAAAAGAAAATCATAATATTAATAATCCCTAGGGTTTATTGATCCATGAGGTTTATAATATTCATAGTCACGTGGGTTGATCACTCCATTGGGTTGAAAAAATTAATTCCTATTAATCCCTTGCCATTATTGATCCCTTTGGTTTCTAATATTTTTCCCTTGGGTTTATTAATTTACAATGGTTTATAATATCAAATTATTGGTTTTCTTCGTTCTTCAACTTTTTAATTTTAATAATTCACTGGGTTCATAATCCCTTGGGTTTATTATTACTTTGGGTTTATTATATCAATCCCTTGGGTTCATTATTCCCTTGGGTTTATATTATTAGTCCCTTTGGTTTAATAATATTTCTTTAGGTACATAATCCCTTGGGGTTTTAGTATTCATCCATTGGGTTTATAATATCAATTACTTGGGTTTATTATTCCCGAGTCAAACATGGTTTATTATAATGTCGACTATGGTCCAACATGGATTGTGATAGGAATTGTCTAAATATGTAAATCAATAATGGTCGATCATGTTTATTTTAATGTTTATATTATTTTTCTTAGGGTTTATATACATTGGGTTTATAATATTAGTCCCTTGGATTTAATATTATTCCCTTGGGTTCATAATCCCTTGGGGTCTTAGTATTAATCCCTTCGTTTTATTATTCCTTTGGGTTTCTCATATTAATCCCTTGGGTTTATTATTCCCTTAGGTTTGTAATATCTATCATGGTAAACCATTGTCAATCATAGCTAGCCATGCTTGAATGTCACATTGTGACAAGGATTGTCTCACCATGAAAATAAATAATAATCCCTTGGTTTTATTGTTCCTTTTGGTTTATTATATCAATCCCTTGGGTTTATATTATTAGTACCTTTTTTTTAATAGTATTCCCTTTGGTTCCTAATCCCTTGGGGTTTTAGTATTAATCCCTTGGGTTTATAATATCAATCGCTTGGGTTTATTATTCGTGAGTCACACATGGTTTATTATGATGTCGACCATGGTCAAACATGTAATTGTGATAAGGATTGTCTCAATATGAAGATCAATGATGGTCGATCATATTTATTTCAATGTTTATAATATTTGTCTTAGGGTTTATATACGTTGGATTTATAATCTTAGTCGCTTGGGTTTAATATTATTCCCCTCTGTTCATAATCCCTTGGGTTTACTGTTTAGTTAGGTTTATAATATCGTTCATGGTCAACCATTGTCAATCATAGCCAACCATGGTCAACCATGTTTCAATGTTGCATTGTGACAAGGATTGTCTCACGATCAAAATAAACCATGTTTATTTTTATGTTTGTAGTATTTATATTTGGGTTTATCAATATTGGGTTTATAATATTAGTCTGTTGGGCTTAATATTATTCCCTTGGGTTCATAATCCCTTGGGGTTTTAGTATTAATCACTTGGGTTCATAATCCCTAGGGGTTTTAGTATTAATCCCTTGGGGTTTTGGTATTAATGTAAATAAGCTGGGTTTACTATTCCCTTAGGTTTATAATATTAAAATCATTGATGGCTAATCATGTTCATTTTAATGTTTATAATATTTGTCTTAGGGTTTATATACGTTGGGTTTATAATATTAGTCCCTTGGATTTAATATTATTCCCTTGGGTTCATAACCCCTTGGGGTTTTAGTACTAATCCCTTCATCTTATTATTCCTTTCAGTTTCTCATATTAATCCCTTGGTTTTATTATTTCCTTAGGTTTATCATATCGATCATGGTAAACCAGTGTCAATCATAGCCAACCATGGTCATCCATGGTTGAATGTCACATTGTCACAAGGATTTTCTAACCATGAAAATAAATGATGTTTATTTTAGTGTTTGTAATATTTATATTTGGGTTTGCCAATATTGGGTTTGTAATATTAGTCCCTTGGGTTTAATATCATTCCCTTGCGTTCATAATCCCTTAGGGTTTTAGTATTAATCCCTTGGTTTTCTTATTCATTTGGGTTTATAATATCAATCCCTTGGGTTTATTATTACCTCATGTTTATAATATCAATCATGGTCAACCATGGTTGAATGTCACATTGTCACAAGGATTGTCTCACCATGAATAAATCATGTTTATTTTAGTCTTTGTAATATTTATATTTGGATTTAGAAATGCTGGGTTTATAATATTAGTCCCTTGGGCTTAATATTATTCCCTTGGGTTCATAATCCCTTGGGGCTTTAACATTAATCCATTGGGGTTAATATTATTCCCTTGGGTTCATAATCCCTTGGGGTTTTAGTATTAATCCCTTAGGTTTATTATTTATTTAGGTTTATAATGTAAATAAGTTGGGTTTACTATTCCCTTAGGTTTATAATATCAATCATGGTCAACCATTGTAAATCATAGCCAACCATTGTCAACCATGTTTGAATGTTGCATTGCGACAAGGATTATCTCACCATCAAAATAAACCATGTTTATTTTAGTGTTCATAGTATTTATATTTGGGTTTATCGATATTGGGTTTATAATATTAGTCCTATGGGTTTAATATTATTCCCTTTTGTTCATAATCCCTTGGGGTTTTAGTATTAATCACTTAGTTTTATTATTCCTTTGGGTTTATAATATCAATCCCTTGAGTTTATTATTCCCTTAAGTTTATAATATCAATCATGGTCAACCATGATTGATTCTCGCATGGTGACAAGGATTGTGTCACCGTCAAAATAAATCATGTTTATTTTAGTGTTTATAGTATTTATATTTGGGTTTAACAAATTTGGATTTATAATATTAGTCCCATGGTTGAATGTCACATTTTGACAAAGATTGTCTGACCATGAAAATAAACCATGTTTATTTTAGTGCTTGTAATATTTAAATTTGGGTTTACCATATTAGTCCTATGGTTGAATGTCCCATTTTGACAAATATTGTCTCACCATGAAAAAATATCATGTTTATTTTGGTCTTGGTAATATTTGGATTTGGGTTTACGATTGTTGGGTCTATAGTATTAGGCTCTCGGGTTTAATATTATTCCATTGGGTTCATAATCCCTTGGGGGTTTAGTATTAATCCCTTGGGTTTATTGTTTATTTGGGTTTATAATATCAATCCCTTGGGTTCATTATTCCCTTTGGTTTATAACATCAATCATTGTAAACCATTTTTAATCATAGCCAAACATGGTCACCATGGTTGAATGTTGCATTGTGACAAGAATTGTCTCACCATAAAAATAAACCACCTTTATTTTAGTGTTTGTAATATTTATATTTGGGTTTACCAATGTTCCATTTATAATATTAGTCCTAAGCTTGAATGCCACATTTCGACAAGATTGCCTCATGATGAAAATAAAACATGTTTATTTTAGTGTTTGTAATATTTATATTTTTGGTTTACAACTATTGGGTTTATAATATTAGCCCCTTGGGCTTAATATTGTTCCCCTGGGTTCATATTCCCTTGGGGTTTTAGCATTACTCCCTTAGGTTTATTACTCATTTGGGTTTATATAGTTATTAAGAATCTTATATAGTTATTAATAATCTTAAAAGTGTTTGATAATATTTATATAGTTATTTGACGTAGGAAACAGGCGAATACACAGTGTACATAGATCATGCACAAATTGTATTATCCCCAGGATTTTTTTTTAACTCTCTAAGGAGTTAAATCTTCAATACTTAATATAAATATGCGAGTTGTATGTGTATGTGTATTTTACGCTTTTTCGAGTTGTACTATGAATATATCTATTGATGTCTTGAATCCCATTTGTAAGTATGTTGATCGACCATCGATCATTGTGGGCTCGATGGCAATCCAAAGATAATCGAGTTAAGTATGTATAGGATGATAATAGTTAGAACGCAGGTGTGGCAGAGAGCTATGTTTAACACAAAAATCCATAAGAAACCAAGCGAGATTAAGTTAAGGGAGAACCGGACAAGAATGCGCAGAAGCCATTTGATCACATGGTTCAACGGTCCAGATGCTGCCGCTAAGGAGAAAAGAAAAATATCACATCGGCAAAGTTTTTTTGCATAGTGTGGTTCCACGACCATAAATCCAAGTTACACTAAGATTTAGCACAAAACACAGTTGTATCCGAAATCCGGACCTGAAACTTTATCGACGGGAGCCTATACCCTTATCGGATCTATAAGGCAATATTGCATCGGCGGATTGTCTTACAAAGGGGCGAGTCTCGTGCTTTAAGGACTTGCGATTGTGATTGCATCGCTTCATCGCATCGATGGGGAGCCTTAGCATTATCGGAACCAACCATGGGCTGAAATAGTGATACTGCAATGTTGCGATGGTTGATACGCCGACCGTCAATGAAGCCTATCAAAGATCAGAGATCAGAGAGGGTAGAGATCGGAGGAGCACAGCGATATGACTTTGAAGGGAGAGCCAAACCCCATGATAATTATAGTCATGGGTATAATGTTTGAGATCTAGCTATGTGTTCTAGCGGGGTTTTCCGGTTGATTCCTATGTATTTTGATATTATATTGTCCCAGGGTTTTTCTAAAGGAAAAGCAAAAGATTAATGCTCTTGATAGTTAAGTGGTTCCGATGTAAAGGCTTAACCACATATTTAAAAGCTTCTGATAGACTTGTGGGACCGTAACTGACAAGTCAAGGATCGAATATTTCTAAAGAAAATGGAGTTTGACTAACCGCCAAAATCTCTTTTCATCACATTACTTGGTTTTTCAAATGGATTCAATGATCCATATTAGGAGTTCATATAATTATTATAATATTAATATAGTATATAT